>CM028696.1:63957660-64199196 GCA_016771965.1 Brassica carinata | reverse complement strand
GTATATAAAATTAGTCTAAATGAACATAATTATCATTTTTTTTGCTCTAAAAACAATTTTCCCTTTGTTATTTAACTTTTGACGAGTTCTTGATTAATCAGTCTTGATTCAGGAGTACTTGTATAACTTATAACGGCCTGACAGATTCTACTCTAAATACGTTTTTTAAACATGGACGTGGGATCGATTAAAGATTTCTCCAATAGGTGTCGCCCACATATGCGTTTCATTATTTGTTTAAAATGTAATAAGACAAACTTGTCATTTAACTAAAAAACTAACGTTAATTCGCTATAATTAACCGTGGTTTGAAAAGTTAAAAGGATTTGAACTCAATTGTAAATATAAAATAGCGCGTCCTTTTGTTGTTAGTACAACTTATCCACGAGACAAATGTAATTTATACATTATTGTACTAACCTCCCTATGTATGTGCTAGATGACGCTTTGACAGCTACAAGATTTAATTAGTTCGCTAAGACTTGTAACTCTTATTATACTTACCACCATCCATTGAACATTTTATTACAAAATTTAGTCCGTACGTGATGTCATATATATAAACTACTAAACATTATTGGTTCAAGGTCGTAAGATCACATATTCATAGTTATTTTCTATCCACTTATATATATGTACTCCCTCTATTTTATACTAAAAAAGATCAATTTATATTTTTCACATAAATTAAAAAAATATTATCTTTTTCTTTCTTTTATTTATATATTTTGTTAAAAATTTGTTAAAAATTTGTATTGAATATGTAAACAATATTCTTTGTGAAACAATATTAAAAACATTTAACAATATTTTTTTAAAGCGGAGAAAATATAATTTTATACGATATTTGGTAAAATGGCTCAAAAATTAGTTGAACTTTGGAAACTAGCCTTGTCTTGCCCACATGATTGTTGCTATCAGTTTATAACTCGACTGCCGCTAAACTTGATGTTTAAAACGAAAATTCTTATATCAATATAAAGATTCCACACAACATATATCTGATAGAAGTTTCGTGGTATTTCTATCATATCTTCCAAGTTATACTTGTAAACAAATAATCTAACGCAACTGGAATTAGTAATTTAAGAAGAGTATGAATATTGAGTATTTGACCTTCAGCTGAGGACTTCAGCTATGGATTGGCCGATTGTACCGAGAAAAAAAAATTCTCTTCACTTCCTCAGACAAAAGTGTATCTTGTGTTGATCTTTGCCGTTAGATGATGGCAGCTTTCTGTTTACAGCCGTTAATTCCGTTTCCAGATTAGACTGATCAGAATCCGTCGCTTTCTCATTTAGCCACGTGTGAAGTTTAAGCGACAAAGTGCGTGATCGTGTCAAGTTTCTGACTGTGGTATAATTGACATATGTACACTTGGCATCGGTTGAATACTGGTACGACATGACCATGTAACCCACCCCCTAAACCTCAACAAACTCAAAGGAAATGGACTAGATAGGTCATTTATGGGTAATCGGACAAACCCCACACGATTCGATAAACACACAAAATCTAATATGGTCCCAACATCGGTTGCTAAGTTCTTGTCGATGGCTTATATCAACGGTCGGAGGTCTCTCGTGTTTCATTGAGAAGTGCCTGGCCGTTGATTACAGTATAGCCAACTTAGCAATTACAGTATAGCTTTATCTTCTTTTGTCTTGGTTATTTATGTATATGTTTTGTTTTGTTATAGTCTTGGTCTAAAATCAGTGAGGATCAGTCCAAAGACGAGACTGGTCATTAAATAGTCTGATAAGGATTGCAACTTCCCCCAACTTAGAGCTACTTATTCACAACTTGGTCATCATATTTACAATTAGATGATACAGGTAGTTAACGAGGCAGAACAACATATTTCAACATTTAACTATTTTCCATGCATATGCAACTTCTATTTATAAACTGTAATATAGGCATATAACATATGTGCAGTCGAATTGAATGTCGTTATTGTTGTACTAGTAGTTAATATATATATACACACACACTAATAAGATATCAAAACTTTATATACCTTCTATATGAACAAAAATTAACTACGCGTTGCTTACAGATAGTAACATGGAGAAGAAGAAGCTTTTTTGTACCAGATATTCATTCCAAGCAGCTATTCATGTGGTGTGGAGAGAAAGAAACAAGATAAACCATGGAGATCAGTCTCTACCTTTGCTAACATTAAAGAAGATGGTTGAGAAAGGGGTCAGAAACAAGCTCAGCTTGATGAGAGGGAAGGGTGGTAAGAGAATGGAAGGAACACTTCAGTTTTGGTTTGCCACTATGCTGTGAATATTTTTCCAGTTTTGAGTTCTTTGAGTAAATATAGCCGGTTGAATTGATCTATTTTATTCAATAGATCACACACACTCTGATGTAAACATGTTTTTTTTTGAAAATAAAATTTAACATTCGTTCAAGAAAAAAAATAATTAACTACGCAACCTCAGTCTTTTCAGTAATACATAGGACTGAGGTTGAGCTTATTTGCATAAACTACAACTACAGTTTTTTGTGTGTTAACATTTATGTTTGTTTTTCAAAAAAAAAAATTACGTTTATGGTTATGCATTCGGATTATTATAATATAAAACTAAAAATTTGGTTGACGTTAAATACCGTAAAAGCGTAAGAAAATTCCTAAAACTTTTTTCAGTTGCATGTACTATTAGCATCAATTATTGTATAGTTTGAAAATTATTTAAGTCTCCTTTGGCTAAATCAGTCTAAACCACACTTGTATATATACTGCATATACTGTACACATTCTGGGTTAGTGAGGAATATTTAGTTGTGATTCATGTTTCTAATAATTACCTTTTGAATTATAGTAGAAACATATGAATTGCTAATTATAATTATTTATAACAATGAGTTATCCAAACTATACCACACTTTTCGTTCAATAACAATGTCTTTATCTTTCTACTGCTTTGTGTTAAGAAACTTTCATTATGATCGCACATCGGCATTTAGATGTTGCCTTTATCCTGTAACCAGTTAAAAAAAAACTAATATACAAGCAAATTATTCGAATTTCGTAGAACATTATTAGACTTCCAAGTTTTAAAGCAAGTAAAATATGATAAAAATTAAGGTTTGGAATGTGGGGTTTGCCATCAATAGTTTTGTTCCGTAATCGATACGTCAATTTCTTGGAAGGGGGTGTCTCTATATGAACGTAGCCTTGCAGGTTAATGTGTGATCGTTTCCTTTTTTAGATGGAGCAAACTAAAATGTCGTTAATGTGTTTAATTTCAAAAATTGACCATATATACATGACAATTGTTTAATAGCACCGCACACATATCTTATAGCTAATAGGCATTTATAAGCTATAGTACGCTGTCTATGTAACAGTACCAACTATAGCCAAGCAATGATGAAAATTTAAACTTACATAGTTGATTTTTAAAAAGTCATTATTATAGTAGATTAAGATCTACACCTTGCGCGCGCGATGAACATTATATATAAATTATTTTAGATATTATATATTTTTATATATAATGAAATAATATATATATTAAATAATTAAAAATTCAGTAACTATTAGATATATAATTAAATTGGTGTGAACATATAAATTTTATTAATCCAAACAATTTTTTTCCTATTTGATATGATATATGATTAAATTTAAATGATATTAATGTATATAGTATATTTTTAATATTAATGTCTACTAAATGATGTTTTTTAATCATATTTTTATTTGTATTTTTTATAGAAAAAACTTTAAATTACTCATAACAAAATTTTCATTGTAGATAAATAGTTTTAGTAATTTATAATTTTTAAAAATTAAGTTGTCAATGTTTGTTCAAACCTTTTATCAAAAGAAATTGTTCAAAGTAAATTTCAAAATTAAAATATTTATGTATTTTATATGGTATATAGTTTAATTTAAAACAATATATATATGTATATTTTAATTTTAATAATTAATTAAATTATATTTTTACTTATATTATTTTATAATCATTTGTATCTTGTCATAAAAAAAATTTAAAACCATGGATCACAAAATTTGAATCTTAGACTTGTAAAAGTTTTAGTAATTTATAGTCGCTTTTAAAAATTTAAAATATAACATATACAGAAAAATCTAAATTTTTATTATATGGTTAATGTGGTTATTTAATTTATTTTAATAGATTGAAATTAAATCAATATCATAGAAAATACACTAATTTTTATCAAATCTTTATTATTCAAAATCATTAATTTTCATATATCCTTTAGACAAATTAGGCAATTCCGTAACTTTTATTTAAGGAAATAATAAAGAACATTAATAATGAATTTATGGTTAATTTAATAAAAAACTTATTATATAATTAGATGGACCAACTTATGTCTCTAAATATTCTAAGAATCATCATAGTGATGACACGTGGCTACAAAAAAAGTTGTAATGTTTCTCAATTAATATGTAGGGGATTTTAATAAAATTAAACAAATACAGATGTTAAATTGACATATTTTAAACAAGTGAGAATAACAAATTAATTGTTCTACAATAGTGATGCAAAAACAGTTGGCTTGTAACTTATGTTTTATTTATATTTATTTAAAATTTGAAATATTTGACTGAAAGAAAAATGACATTAAAGCTAATTTGGAACAACAAAATTTAGTTTAAGATAACCTTTATTTTGAAACAAAAAGAGTATACTGCATATATGTCTACCTAGCATCTAAATTGTTATCATTCGGATTTGGTTGGTATATTTGGTTGGTATAGTGTTAGAATCATTAATTTTTATATTCACGAGAAGTATAGTGGCTAGGGCAAATTTGGATCGATTTCTTGATCATAATTAATGACATGTGTGTTATACTATTATATACCATATGGTATCAGTGGGCCGGTGTCGGTGTACATCATCTTTATACTTTATACAGATTAACGCATATGGAACTCGCAAATTTGACAAAGATGGAACTCGCAACATTGTCCAATAATCATTTAGAGAGATATGGCTATATGTTTTCATAGAAAATGGATGGTATGTATTTTCAAAACAAAAAGAGGAAGGTATATAATATATATGGCCTGTTACTATTTGAATTCTAAATCTAAAAATTATTAAAAGCGAACCAGTTAAATAATACATTCAATTTGTATTAGTTCTTATCAATGTTAAAACTACATGTATATCTTTTTGTCGATACTGTCCCATTTTACCATGATTAGATAGTGGTCGACCAAAAAAAAAATACTATGATTCGAGAGTCAAGAAGTTACTGTGTATTTTCTCTCTTTTTACTATAGAAACTAAACAAATTTTAATAAATAATTGAAGTTAACAGTTCAATATATCCAATCTATTTTCGATTTTTTTTTTTCATTGCAAACCATAAAACAAGAACTGATCCTTCTTTTGTCGACTTGAATAATTGATCTGGACTATATTGAACAAGAACTATTAGAGATAAGTCACCCCAAACCTTGGAATAATTATATATAAAGATAACGAAACTGCTTGAGATTTTTTATATATGCCTTAAAGACTAATTTTTCCATATACTTTCTGATTTTTTTTCTGTAACATGTCTTGCCTCTGAATCAAACCACTCAACTAAATAGTTTTTGGCTGTCATTTGATATCTAAATTTTTAACCATATACAGTTTCAGTATCCAGTTTGAGATATGGCGTGGTTCGTATGTTCTTAAAAATCGATCTTATCTTCTTCATCTTCTTCTTTTTATATCCTAATATGGTAAAGGAAAATGTTCACACAATTCCGTTAAATCGTTTGTCCACGTCTTTCTTTATTTCACAGAAAGACGAACTGAGAGAGGACACAAAAACAAATAACAAAGGCAGATTATTGAATATTTGTTCTGTTTTTATGATATCTCGAAATATATGATTAGATTCAAGTTCAATGCTAAGAAGGAAATATAAAAATTAATTGTTCTTTGACCCGAGAGTTTTTTTTTTTTCTTTTTAGTCAAATTGTTATTTGTCAGAGAATATGCTCGATGCTTAACTTTAGATCTCTGAATAATTTCTAAAATGATTTCTGTCCACAGCTGACGTGACGATGAAATGAAAGCTTTAAGAATATGGCCTTTACTTTACTGTTTGGTCCACGTCACGAAACCTGCTCTTGTTTGAGAATAAGTCAGTTACGGCGGGAACCATGGTAGTGAATGCAGTGGTAGCAGCTCGCGTATGGCTACTTGCGCAGGTGGTAAACACAACAAAGAACTCTCCTACACAAACAGGTAATGAGACACCTCCTACCAACCCTGATGTGATCTACTGCAATACGGATGAGGCATGGTCTGTTTCAAGAAGAGCAGGGCTCGGGTGGTGCTTCCAAAATGCAGCTCATATGGCATCTACTCGGAAGGCTCGCGGCCCGATCACATATCCTCTCCCTTCATGGCGAAAGCGCTGGCTATGAGGGAAGCAATGCAGGAAGCTAAGCGCACATCTCTCCTTAACGTCTGGTTTCGAACCGACTCACATGAGCTCGTGAGAGCTATAAACTCGAAGTAATATTCGGTGGAGCTTTTTGGAGTTTTCATGGATATCGAGCTACTATCTTCATCCTTCTCATTTGTCTTTATCTCTTTTATTGGTCGCGGACACAATGGTGTAGCGGACTCCCTTGCGAAGTTTGCTCTCCAAAACCATGTCTCGACTTTATATTGAACTACCCGTTTAGATTTATAAATCAGTTTGTTGCAAAAAAAAATGGTTTTTACTTTACTGTTTTGTCTATATCTTTCTCGTCTCTGTTTAACTTTAATACAGATGAAATTAATATACAAGAAATAAAAGAAAAAAAAATTTAGATTCGTTTGCTCCAGTAGGGTGTTATCACCTCTGCTCCTTTTATTTTTTAGAATACGCATATATGCTTAACTTTGTTTTGTTAACTTTAAACACTTACATTTATCTTTAACTAAATAATATTATCACTTATTAAATCGTTAGACTAACAAGTTTAACTACACAAAAAATTGACACTGACTTATCCACAATAAACGCATCCAATATCTTCAAGATTAACCTTGAAAAGTTTTCAATTTAAAATTTATGATGTTGCAAAATATAATATAATAGATATATTACTGAGTTGTATTATAATGACTTAAAAAGTTGTGTATATACACAATATTTAAACATATCTCAATTACGAATAGAATTTATCTATCATTATGATATATATATATATACATATTTAATCCTTATTTCAATATTAGTTATATAATATTTTTTGTTTGAACTTCACAGATTTAACATGATTCGCTTTTTTTTGTCAGCTAATATGATTCCCTTTATAATCAGAATTTAGTTACCGGTCTTTAACATCTAGTCCATAAGATATTAAGATATATCTTGTGGACTAGTATATCTCTAATAATTAATTGTTTCTTTAACACAGAGTTAGTGCCTCACTTGCAATATTTTCTATTAATGTTCTTAGTAACAAAACACTATACCAGAGTAACCTTATTAAGATTTTAAAATTGAAACACTAACTTAATTTATATTAGTATTTTAGTAAAGTTGAATTACTTGATTAAATTTTCTATAAATCAAACTAGTTACAAATTAACATTTGTAAAGAGAGTATTTCATGAATATCCAAAAATATGTTATTTGAAATATTTTAGCATGAAATTCTTATTTTTTAAATACCTATAATTAAATATTATTACTTTTACATATTTACACATATAAATGTATAAAGAACTCCATAGTTGAGTGAGAACTCCTCAGAAAATGCTCTTAGATGGCCCAACGTACCTAGATTCCATGCCAAGGTCTTAATCAGAAATCAGAACAGCCATGTCGAACCCCGTAATTATTGAAAACCTATTCTTAGACTATTATTTCATTTCGATTTCATTTCGTTTTCCTCGGTCCTACTGTCCATTCAGCAGCCTACATCTACTCCTCCGTAGAGTAGTTTGATTCGTTGCAGCCTTTCAGGGTCTCAGCTCAGACTGCTCTAACCATTCCATCTCCTGAAGAGATAAAGTTTCTGGTCTTCAAACTTAATCCCAACAAAGCACCGGGTCCGGACGGACTAATATCTGGTTTCTTCAAAGCCGCTTGGTAGGTTGTTGGGGAAGAAGTGGTGATTGCTGTCAGGCATTTCTTCTTGTCTGGGTTCCTGCCTACATCTGCGAATGCAACAATTTTATCCTTAGTTCCAAAGTTCCCGGGGGCATCAAAGATCACTGACTATAGACCTATCGCTTGCCTAAATACCATTTACAAAGTCATTTCCAGACTCTTAGTTCGCCGGTTAAAGACTATCCTACCAGACCTAATACTCCCTTGCCAAACAGCTTTCATCAAGGACATGCTAGCTAATCATAGAGAATACTACGCTGGCTGGTGAATTGATCAATGGCTACCATCGGAATAAGGGAAGCAAAAAGATTACCATCAAAGTGGATATCGCCAAGGCTTTTGATACCCTGTCTTGGGATTTTCTCTTCTCTTGTCTGAAAGGAATTAATGTACCAGACCAGTTCCTATCTTGGCTCCGGGCTTGTATCTGCACACCACACTACATGATCAGCTACAACGGAATGGTCGATGGATATTTTAAAGGGAAGAGAGGCTTGAGACAGGGAGATCCTCTCTCTCCCTATCTTTTTGTCATTTCAATGAATAGCCTTTCCCACTTGTTAAACAAAGCAGCTACGGAGAATAAACTTACGGAGAATAAACTTGTGACGCTAACAAAAAAGACCATGGAGGCTTGGGCGTGAAGGATCTCTACACGTGGAACAAAGCCTGCTCTCTGCGCCTTGTTTGGCTCCTCTTCTTCAGACCTGATTCAGTTTGGGTCTCCTGGTTCAAAGAGGCCATTCTAAAAGGATCAATCCAAAACTATTGGACGACGGAGCCAAAGTCATCTTATTCATGGCTGGTAAATAAACTGCTGAAGTTAAAGAGTGTAGCTTACACGCTCATCATCCTCCGGGTGCAGAATGGTAGGACAGGGAGGTTTTGGACAGACAACTGGAGTCCCTATGGATGCCTTGAAACTTTCCTTGATGCTGGTACTACAAGACTAGGCATCCCGACAAGTGCGACTATCGCCTCTCTGTATCGTAATGGGTCATGGCGCATCCCTTCAGCAAGGTCGGTTTTTTTGACGACAATCAATCTCACTGAAGATCCAGACTTTTATGAGTGGCACATAAATGGGAAAACTAGTTTAAAATTCAAGACGTCGGTAAATGTTCAATGGGCGTCGGTTGCTTGGCCTTCAAGGGGGATTCCGAGACATAGTTTTCATTGCTGGCTTGTGATCAAAGATCGCCTCCCGACAAGAGATCGGCTCCTATGTCTTCTTTGCAACACAAGAACTGAATCACGCTCTCAGTTATTCTGGGACTGCAATTTCTCCTTCGATTTATGGTCTATTGTCTCACGAAGATGCGGGCTCCATTCGCAGCGATCTTGGGAGGATTCCCTGCAACAGATGGTCTCTCTCTCTCCTCTACTCGATCTTCTCGTCTTCTCACTATCTGGGCTTGGCAAGCGGCCATTTACTGGCTTTGGAATGAAAGGAACGCTCGACTGCATGCAAACACCTTCAGAGCGGTTGATACTCTCTTCATGATCATTGATCGTCAGTTAAGGAATAAGATCTTCAGCTTCAGAGACTCTTAATGCATCTCTATCCTCTTCGATGATGCATATGTGGTTAGTCTAGAAGTCTCATCGTCTTTTCCGCTCCCCAACTCCTTCTCCTTCGATAATCCCTTACTGGTTACTGAGCCTATTGGGCTCTATTCCCTGGGTTCTGGGTTCTTTCACAAAGTTTCTTATTGGGCTTTTGCTCTGTACTTAAGGTTAGGCTTGTAAAACTTTTTTTTTTTTGCATTTAAATTAAGAAAGTCAGTTGCAAAAAAAAATATATATATATATGTATATGCATAGAGATCAAGCAAAAACCTTTTTCGACGCTATAAAAACACCGGAGTCAAAACTATTTCAACCCATTTATTTCTTTTGTAAAAATAGAAATTGTTATTTTTTCTTTTATATATAGGAAAAATAGCAATCTCTATTTTTACTCTATATTTTGATAATGTTATTTAAAAACATTAAAGTAAATTATATCTCTTATAAAGTTTCTCTATTTTATATAAATTATATAAAATAGTAAAAAACATTGGTTTGGTAATTTCATATTCCTTTTGTCTAATTTTATAACAGGTTTTGTTTAAAATTGTGTGAACTAAAAAATATTTTTTTTTTACCTTTTACATAAAGAATTTCGTTAACATGTAATAAAAATATTCAAACTAATAGCAAAAAATATTGCAGAGTACTAATAATTATAACTTACTAAATAAATAAAAACTTGTATAAGAATTTGAAAAAAAAATGAAATAGAACAAAGAGAAGTTATAAGCATTTTATATAATGAAACATAGAGCATAATTCTAGTGCATGGAGGTGTGTGAACATCATCATCGTAGTTAAATACATGCAATTAGTACGATCGATCTCGAATCTATACTATTAATAGAAAAACATTCTGAAAAAATATACTTAAACAAAGTTGTTGGACCTATTCAATATAATCTTAATATGTCTTATTTTATATTTACTTTAGTTAATCAAAATTATTAATATTGTTAAAATGTAAACTCCAACTAGTATCACCCGATATTTTTGCATCTAACACATCCTTTTACACATCTCAATATTTTAAGTGCATTAATGTTCACTTCATTACGTAAGGAAAAAGTCAAAACAAATTAATAATATGAAATATACATATTTTTGACCTTATATAACCAAACATATATAAAAAATCAAAATACTACCCGCCGTGATGAAATTAGTTGGTAGGCTATTTTTTTTAAAAAAAAGTGTGTATGAACTTACAAAATATGTTCAAAGGTAGTATGCATATTTCCAATACAAACCAAATCCCTATACCATAAACCATATAGTATTTACTCATTTGACTCTCACCATTTTCATGTATTTTCTTGAATCTATATGTATTTGTTTAAATACATATTTTCTAGAGACTTTTATCATATTTCCAGTATAAATCAAACCCTATACCCTAAACCATATTTCCATAAACTTTTAAGCCATATATCCTAAACCCTATTTCATATATTTCTAAACTATAATTTGATTTCATATACATGTACTTCATATGACAAATCAAATAGTTTATTTAGTTTTATGTATTATTATAAAATATATAAAAAGTCTAATAAAATTTTTAAAAGGTCTTATCAGATTTTTCTGGTTTTTTACCTGAAGAAATCGAATATTTTATTTAGTTTTATGTATTATTATAAAATACATGAGAATTTTAGTCAATTTAAAAAGTTTTTTAATGTTTTTCTGGGTTTTAATCTGGACAACATGTGTCGGTTCATATGTTTAATGGCGAGTTTTTGAATTTTATCTGATTTTTAATTAATAGGTTTTCATTAAATCTAAAATTGATGGAAACATATCAGTTGGTTTTTAATGTTTGGTTTTAGAAATTTGGGAACCGTTCATATATTTACAAAGTTCGGTTTGGTTTTAGTTGGGTTATTTAGGTTTTGCTTTGGTTCGGTAGCGTAGTTTGAATCCGGCTAATATCTCAAAAATGGGTCCAGTTCTGTTCCGGTTTAATTCTGGCTTTCAAGTAATTTCAGGTTTGTAGATAAAAATTGCTGGATAATTAAGATTTTTAGTTTAAATATCAGGTAATTCGGTTTGTTCGAATAAAAATATCAGATAATCTGGATAATTTTAAATATTTTGAATAAAAATTTGGGTTATTCAGCTTTACAGGTAATTTTTTTATAAATAGTAATTTTAGGATATTTGGTTATTTAGAAATTAAATATAATTTATTATTTGTAGGTATATAATTTGTATTTTAAAATTCAGGCATCCATTTGATTTTCTATTCGGTTTCAGTTATTCGGCTCTCCAGATATAGAATCAACTCGGTTATTTATAAAATTTATTTTAATTTGGGTTTTGTGTGTTTTCAGTTTGATATGGTTCGGTTCACGATTCCACATAAATGTGTCTAGAATTTTACACTATTTTATATAGAAATTCATATTAAAAAAATATTTAATTTCGAAAACAAACTCGCGATTAAAAGCGCGGATCAAAATCTAGTTATAAGTTTATAACTAATAATGTTAGGCACAATAGATATTCGGTGCTTCATGTGTACGCACGTATGAACGACATAGATCGATAAATATAATTAACATATATATTTCATATCTGCGTCTCGCGTTTTCCAAATCAAATCATTGTGCATGCATCGTATTGTGTCTTACGTACTATCAAAAAGGAAATAAAATCAACTAAAAAAGAAAAGAATGAGATAAAATAATGCACTGAAGTATATTAATATTCAATCGCACAGTCTAAGTTGGGTGAAGATTTGATTCTGATGATTATAGTGTATTGTTGGAGTCAGAGCCGTGCGAATGATATATGTTTTGAGCCTCAGGCCCCATTTGTATTAGAAAATTTTAGGGCCCCATATTTGTTGATAGTCATTAGCAAAAAACTTAAGTTTTCTTCTAAATAATTCAAACCGTCTTTTCTGGTTTCATTTATTGTCATGGACACAGGCTTTTTTTTCATACTCTGAAATTTGTTGGTTTGTTTAAAAGTTAGATATATATATATATATATTTTTTCTTTTCCCATAAAAAAATATTACATTTCCACTGGAACTTTCTATAAATATTTTTTATATAGTAACTTGAAAATATGAAATAACAAAATACCAAGTTTTATTTACATTTTATATTAAAAATTATTATTACACTAGGATTAGAATTTGTATTATTATCTATGATAAAAATGGAGTATTTTTGCCTTAGGCCCTAATACTCTAGGCAAGGCAGTCGCATAGACTCAACTTATTGAAACCAAAGGTATGATCGTAGCTCAACAATCAAAGTTAATAATCTCAAACTCAAGAACTCTTTATTGCCTTTAGAAAACCTCAAAAACTAAAAGCTCTCAACATACGTTAAGCTCTACCACATCATGATAGCTTCTTATATAACAACTCATAGTTTCCTAAACTCATTAGGATAAGCTTAACTAGATAACTACAAAACAAGATATTCAAATCCTAAACTCATTAGGATAACAACAAGATAACTTCAAGCTTAAGTTAAGTCAACATTCTCCCCCTTAAGCTTGATGTCTTCTTTCTTCACTTCTTGAACACCAATGAAGTCTCTCATCTCCTTGAACTTACATCTCCCAAGTGCCTCTTAGTCAAGATATCAGCCTTCTGCTCCTTACCAGCTACATGTTTCATGGCCACCAGCCCATCTTCTACACACTCTCTAATAAAATGAAACTGTTTGTGAATATGCTTGCTCCTACCATGAAATACCGGATTCTTAGTCAAGGGAATAGCAGACTTGTTGTCGATCAGTATCATTGCTTTGTTAGGCTCATCCACAATCTCGCCTATAAGCTCTTGAAGCCAGATAGCTTGCTTAGCTGCCTCCGTCGCTGCCATGAACTCAGCCTCACACGAAGATAAAGCCACAATTTCTTGTTTCATCGAACACCAAGATACAAGGCACTCGTTGAAGTAGAAGATAAAACCGGTTGTGCTTCTTCCATCATTAGGATCAACATTGTAGCTGCTATCACTATATCCTACAAGCCCTTTCTTGTTCTCTCTTTTATAAAACAAGCCGAGAGAGTAGCTCCCTCGAACATACCTAAGTACTTGCTTTAACGCCACTGCGTGTGAGACCTTGGGATTATGCATATATCTACTCAGAACTCCTACGATGTAGGCAAGATCAGGATGCGTATGAATCAAGTACCTGAGACACCCAATGTTCTTCCTAAATTCTGTTTCGTTGACGTCTTATTCCTCCTCTGCCTTGGATAGCTTCACGCCTGAATTCATTGGTATTTGGACTGCATTACACTCATTCATCCCTGCTTCTTCTAGTATCTTGAGCGCATACCGTTCTTGCTTCAAGACAATGCCAAACTCAGACTGGATCATTTTGATCCCTAGATAGTAAGTAAGCCTTCCAAGATCAGTCATCTCAAACTTCTCCGCCATCTCTGCTTTAAACTCTCGTATGATCTCCACACATGACCCAGTCACCAAAAGATCATCGACATAAACGGCAACTAACAGATCTCTCCCATGCGTTTCTTTCTTGAAGAGAGAGGGTTCCTTTGAACACTTACTGAAGTTTAACTCCTTAAGAATGGATTTCAACTTTATGTTCCAAGCTCTTGGAGCTTGTTTCAGACCATAAAGAGCTTTATGAAACTTGTAAACCTTATCTTCTCTCCCCTTCATCTTGAAACCATCAGGTTGAGACACATACACCTCTTCAGCTAAATCACCGTGTAAGAATGCCGTTTTGATGTCAAGATGGTGAACTTCCCATCTATTGGATGCTTCCAACGCAATGAAAACACGAACAGTCTCTATCCTTGCGACAGGGGCAAACACTTCTTCGTAGTCAACGCCATGACGTTGTACGTAGCCTTTAGCTACAAGTCTTGCTTTGTACTTGCTTATACTCCCATCCGCATTGCGTTTAATTTTAAACACTCACTTCAATCCAATAGCTTTACATCCAGCAGGAAGCTCAACAAGTATCCATCTCTTGTTCTTCTTTATAGACACAATCTCATCTTCACAGGCTTCTCTCCAAACCTTCTCGACTTTTGCCTCATTCCAGTCCCATGGCTCTTCATTGATAAGCAACAGACTGTCTCAAGCAATTCTATCTTAAGAACATAATCATCCAAGTAACCCGACCGTGTGATAGTTCTCGTTGATCTTCTTAGCATTGGTCTTTCAAGCTCCTCTGACTCGACATCATCTCCATAGTCACTATCTTCTTCATCTTCTTCAGGTTCACTATCTCCAGTTTCGGGTTCAGCGACAATTACCTCATTATGAGTTGGAAAAGTGATCTCACACGTTACTCTAGAAGCCTTTCTTTCAACTTTGTGCCAACTCCAAGCCTTGCTTTCATCAAAAACAACATCTCAACTGACCACTACCCTGTGACTTCTCGGATCATATAACCTATAAGCCTTCGAGCCTGGTTCAACACCAAGATGTACTAGCTCTCTAGACCTATCATCCAGCTTCTTAAGGTGTGGAGTGTCACGTTTAGCATAACACACACAGCCAAATACTCGTAGATGCCCCACATTAGGCTTCTTCTTCTTGAGACACTCATATGGAGACTGATCCTTTAGTGTTCGAGTAGCTACCCTATTAATCAGGTAGGTTGAATGTCTCACGGCTTCTCCCCATAAGTAGTGTGGTATATTCATAGCTTTCATGATACTCCTAGTCATCTCCATTAGGGTCCTGTTCGTCTCTCAACCACTCCATTCTGTTGTGGAGAGTATGGCGCAGTCATATGTCGTTTGATCCCATGTGTGTCGCAGAACGCTTGAAACTCTCGAGACATGAACTCTCCACCCCTGTCTGTACGCAACGTTTGAATGTTAGCTCCGGTTTCTGTCTTAACAAGATGTTTGAACTTCTTGAAGCGTTCAAGAGCCTCGCTCTTTTCACTCAACAGGATCGACCACATGTATCTCGATAAGCTGTAGCCTTAGGAAAAGAGGCTCTTGTTTTCTTTCCCATAAGAAAAGAGGCACACGTTTCTCTCCCTATACTCATACTTGGCATACCAGTGATCATCTCCTTGTTCATCATTGCTCTCATGGCATCCACACCAACGTGTCTAAGTCTTGCGTGCCATAGAGCTGAGTCACTAACCTTCTCAAGTTGGAGACACTTTGTTCCTTCGACCTCTATTGTGACCTTGTATAGTCGATTCTTTCATCTTACTGACTTGACTAACAGGTTTCCTTCACGATTATGAAGTGTTAGATACTCATCTTTCATTTTGACTTCACAGCCAGACTCTGTTGCCTGGCCAAGACTGATTATCTTACTCTTCAGCTCAGGTATGTAGTACACATCAGCCAAGAAATTCCGCATTCTGTCTTTAGTAAGAAACATAATCGACCCCTTTCCTCTAATGTCAATCTGTGAGTCGTCTCCAAAGTGCACCTTTCCAGTAATAGACTCATCTATACTTGTGAAGTAGCCTCGATTCCCCGTCATATGATTGCTAACCCCATTGTCTAAGTACCAAATATTATCACCTTCAGATTGTGCCTCAAACTTGCTTGGTACTACTTTCTATTCATTAAGATAGATCAACTCATGCACCATCAACTCTTTAGCCTCATGTGTGCTATTATTCTCAGTCTCCTGTGCCTCCTGGAGCTTAAGCAGACGGTCAAGACAATCATAGACGTAATGTTCTGTTTTGTCACAGTGAAAACACACAACTCTGGATGCATCTCTCCCTTGTGTCCAGTCGCCTCCTTGTCTCCAGTTAGTTCGGTTATTATACCATCCTCTTCCACGTCCTCTGTTGTTATAGCAACTACCTTGGCCTCATCCTCTGCCATAACTCTCTTGCTGTTCTTTAGAGTCAGTATTAGTATATAGGAGCTTTCCTTGATCGTCTTGTTGATCCTCATCATGAACTCGTTCCTTATAAGCCTTTAACCTTCCCACAATATCCTCAAAGCCTGTTGTGTTTAGGTCAAGGACTTGTTCAAGCGCAGCTATGATGTGTATGTATTTTTCTTCGGAAGACTGCTGAGGAATTTCTTAACGAGCTTTGGTTCATCAAGAATTTCGCCTAACGCTGCAGACTTGGAAGATATCTCAGCAATTTTACCAGAGAACTCATCTATGGTTTCTGTATCTTTCATCTTCATCCTATTTAACTCATCCATAAGCGTCTGTAACCTCGCCTCTCGGACCCTATCAGCTCCTACATTCCTAGTCTTAATCGCATCACAAACTTCCTTTGTAGTTGCTAGAGTACCAACTTGAAGAACCAAACTCTCAAGGATTGATTGAAATAAGAATGCTCGAGCCATATCACTTTTGTCTCCATCATCACTACCTTGATCGATTGCTTCCCAAACCTTATGCACTTTGAGCAGAACGTTCATGCGCATACTCCAAACCGTGTAGTTGGTGGTGGTGAGCATCGGACACTTGATTGCCGAGGAACCATTCTCTTTAGGTTTGAAGGTGGTTATTGACAAATCTGCCATGGTTATCTTCTCTCCTCGAACGTCTTTGATTTCAATATTAAAGCTGTGATACCAATTATTGAAACCAAAGGTATGATCGTAGCTCAACAATCAAAGTTAATAATCTCAAACTCAAGAACTCTTTATTTCCTTTAGAAAACCTCAAAAACTAAAAGCTCTCAACACACGTTAAGCTCTACCACATCATGATAGCTTCTTATATAACAACTCATAGTTTCCTAAACTCATTAGGATAAGCTTAACTAGATAAACTACAAAACAAGGTATTCAAATCCTAAACTCATTAAGATAACAACAAGATAACTTCAAGCTTAAGTTAAGTCAACACAACTTGCATGCAAAGATTAGACCAAAAAAAAACTTGCATGCAAAGTCTCTCTACACCTTGGAGATTCCCCTACCAAAAGCTCCTGCATCATTATATTTGCTCTCCCTTTTGCACACTTTGAATAATTCTTATTAATTAAATAAAGTTCGAATATGTATGAAATAAAAACAATTGACTGTATCAATCTCTGTCATTTTTTTGACTAAAACTATCTCTGTCATTATTTCATTATATTTTACGAACTAATTTTTAACGAAATTTTACGAACTTAAGACAACTATTTTTTTGTGGAAACTTTTTTTGGTACAGTGATTTGATCAAAAGTTCATTGATGTTTCTACACCAGGAGGTTTCAGTTTCAATTCCCGGAGAAGGCGGAATTATGTGAATTAGTGGAGAAACGGCAAACAAGAGATCTGCAACATGGCGCAAAGAGTACCGTCAAGCATGGATCCGATAGAGCGGCTCAGGTGATGCAGCCAAATGTGAAACCTCATAAGACATGTAGAATTGACGGTTATGTAATATTTCTCAGAGCTTGTAATGTCATAATATATCTAACGTTAATAAAAAAAGACAACTATTTTTTAATTACAAAGGGCTTGCTATTGAATACCAGAAATGTTAAGAATAATAAGTTAGACAAAGAGCAAGGCAGTACCACATTGGTTTAAATTAAAACAACCAATTTTGTTATTACTTTGTCTTTTTTTTGGACAAAATTGTTATTACTTTGTCACTTTTGTAATCAAACCCTGACTAATATTTGAATTTCATCGAAGGATGTAATAAATTTGAAATTTCATAAAAAATATTTCTATTTCATTACAATTTAACTGTAGAAACGTATGTCAATAAGTATACAACTGAGTACAGGTTCAGATGAACGAGCTTCTCTCTCTTCTCTATACCTATATCTTTCAGAGAGAGATAGCTCTGCCGTGTACTCTTCGGCGTCGTCATCCCGTGGTTGGGCCCTTTTTCCGACATCGGTGGCTTTCTCAGCATCGCTTGGCTGGCTTTTGGCTCCGGTGACCTACCTTTCCTTCCGATAGAGTTACTGGCACTTGGCTCTGTCATCTTCACCTTCCTCTCCGGTGAAGATGGTGGCTTTATCTCCGATTCATCCAGATCTCTTCTCCTCCGCTTCAGATCTCTTTCGGTTTCAGTTGAGCTCCGCCTAAGATTCTGATGTTTTTCTCCTTCCCTTGGATTGGGTTTTTACATCTTCTCTCTTCTCTTTATCTTTAAAGATGTCTGATTCATTATTAGGAGAATTGATTTCTGTGTCGGTGTCTTTGGACTGAAACCTTGTTATAAGCGGAGGATATGGCTTCAGCTTGGCGTCTTTGTGTGGCTCCGATTGATGGATTTACTCTCGGCTTCTGTCGATTGATATTTTTCAATTGTTGGTGCTTCGATGTCTTGGCTGTGACGTTTGGCTCATCTCCTTTCTAAAGTCATCCCGACGGTTCTTCTCTTCGGTGTCCTGTTTCCGGTGTGTCCGGTGGATGTCGGAGAGATGCTTCGGCGACGATTTTCCGACCGTGAAGACGTGTGGTGTCTCGGCGACGCGTGTCCTTTCCTAGCTTCGGCGTATAACACGTGTTCTTCCGATGAGGCAAGCACCGCCTTCCTCTGGGTCTTTTTTTTGGTTTGGGCCATTTTGGGCTTCTTTGGTTTTTCCTAACGTGCTATTTGGCTGAGCTCCTGGGCTTCTCCTTATATCTTTTGGTTTGTTGGGCTTTTAGCCTTAATAAAGATCGATTTTTAGTGAAAAGAAAAAAAAAAGTATACAACTGAGTAACCGACCCTCTTACATGGCAACTTTCAATTGTCAAACCCTAGCTTACTTAATCGATGCAGTATATAAATAATTAGTTATCGGATCTATATTAAAAAATCTATATAAAATGAAAAAGAAGAATTATCGCGACAAAAAAAATACCGCAGTTCCAGCCCAAGGTTATAATCGAATAATGGAATATATGAAGATATTAAAGTTTGGCAAAAGGCCAGACATGTTGTAGAGCTTAAAGCCCATTTATAAATAAATTTGCTTAAAAGCCCGATAACTCACAAGTCATAAAATTGTCGAAATAGCACTTGAAGGTATTACAGTTTGTCAAAACCTGAAATATGGCTGAATACCCTATTCGAACGATTACGCTACCCGCAACGACCCTCGCCTAGCGAAGTTATTAAAAAATCGGGTATATCGCGAGCCTAATTTTTAATAATTTTAGTTTTAAATATACAAAAGATTCAACAAATACCAAATTAGATCATATTTAATCTAAAGAATTTTTATTTCAATTGTTGGTGCTTGATGTCTTGGCTGTGGCGTTTGGCTCATCTCCTTTCTAAAGTCATCCCGACGGTTCTTCTCTCGTGTCCTGTTTCCGGTGTGTCCGGTGGATGTCGGAGAGATGCTTCGGCGACGATTTTCCGACCGTGAAGACGTGTGGTGTCTCGGCGACGCGTGTCCTTTCCTAGCTTCGGCGTATAACACGTGTTCTTCCGATGAGGCAAGCACCGCCTTCCTCTGGGTCTTTTTTTTGGTTTGGGCCATTTTGGGCTTCTTTGGTTTTTCCTAACGTGCTATTTGGCTGAGCTCCTGGGCTTCTCCTTATATCTTTTGGTTTGTTGGGCTTTTAGCCTTAATAAAGATCGATTTTTAGTGAAAAGAAAAAAAAAAGTATACAACTGAGTAACCGACCCTCTTACATGGCAACTTTCAATTGTCAAACCCTAGCTTACGAATACGATGCAGTATATAAATAATTCGTTATCGGATCTATATTAAAAAAATCTATATAAAATGAAAAAAGAAGAATTATCGCGACAAAAAAAAAAATACCGTGCAGTTCCAGCCCAAGGTTATAATCGAATAATGGAATATATGAAGATATTAAAGTTTGGCAAAAGGCCAGACATGTTGTAGAGCTTAAAGCCCATTTATAAATAAATTTGCTTAAAAGCCCAGATAACTCACAAGTCATAAAATTGTACAGAAATAGCACTTGAAGGTATTACAGTTTGTCAAAAACCTGAAATATGGCTGAATACCCTATTCGGAAACGCATTACGCGCTACCCGTGCAACGACCCCGGGCCTAGCGAGTTATTAAAAAAAATCGGGGTATATGCAGAGCCTAATTTTTAATAATTTTTAGTTTTAAATATACAAAAGATTCAACAAATACCAAATTAGATCATATTTAATCTAAAGAATTTTTATTTCAATTGTTGTCTCTTCAATCATATTTAAATTTAACACAATAACAAAAACCAATCCACTCACAAGAATCACCAAAAAAGTATATAGTTTTGATCAATGAAAAATAAACAAAAATATTAAGGATTTTTATTTACTAGCAAAACATATAATTTCATTAAGAGACAAAGATGAATAGATAAATCAAACAAACACCATAAGTTCTTTTACAAAAAAAAACACCATAAAGTTCATAAGATGAACAAATAGAAGATACAGTTGACTAGTAACAAAAAAAAAAACAAATAGAAGAGACGTGATGTTTGGTTGTCGGGGCAAAACTTAGTCAATTAATAATGTTTTTGATGAATGGGCCAAAATACATTTGGGCTAGAAAACATATCCCGCGTAACGTAATCGTTATGGTCCCAACGATTTTTTAATAACGCGGACGCGTAATCGGTTTTTCACGCTCGATTCGGAACAAAATCGGACAGCCGTATAACTTAGCCGAGTTGATCTTATTCGCCACGGACAGCACACGAATCACGTAATTTTCGAACAGGGGCTGAATACATCGTCAGAAGGCCTATAGGATCTGTAGCTCAACGATGTCGTGTTTAAGTGTTTGATATGAAGAGGCATAATTTTTGTAAAAAAAGTACTAACAAAGTTCTTCGCAGGGAGAAGTTTCTGGACACATCAATAAGTAATAAGTTACATACAATCCTTGAATCGAGTAAACTTCTTCTGCAATGTAATTTTTTTTTGGTAATCTCTGAAATGTAAATTTGTCTGCATGGTTAGATCGATCAGTTGAGAAGACGTTGTTGTTAACTAGCATTCATCATTCTTCTCGTGTTCCTAATACAAATGTTTTGTAACGAAAACATAAACTTAGCTCTTGTCTTGATCATTACATCTTGATGCACAAACTATATATTATTATATATAATGATTCTCAGCCTTTGATCCATTATTCATCCAAATCAAGTCTTAAACTTGCTACTTAGCTACAAAGCATGATAATTACTTAATACTACTACTTAGTACAGAATTACAAAGACTAACTGGGAGAATATACTACTCTTTCTACCACAATTTATACAGACAAAAACCATATGATATTTGAGCTCAAAAGACTAAGCTATCGCTTTTTTCATGACCAAAAATCCCACCATGGGCAATTGCTGCTGGATTGGTCCAAGAGATTAGCATTTGATTTGAAACCTCCCCAGTCATCAGATGATGTTAAGCAACTATCAGCTGGCTCCACAATGTTCATCAGGTGATCTGCTTCTTCCTCAAACCCACCAAAGTACTCTCTCTTGATGTTGTTATTGTACCCACCATCATCATAATCATCATTATGATGACCACACAGAACCCCATCATCACCCTTCTCACACACTTCCATCTCTGGCCTAACCTCCTCCTCCTGTTCACGCCTTGTGTTCTCTTCGTTTTCTGATTCATGATCTGTGCTGCTTAGAGCCACCACCGCTGCTTGATCACCACAACACAGTCTTTCCTCCTCGTGCGTTTTCTGCACCTCTTCGTTTAGTCTATGCAACTGCATAAAAAGTTATAACATGTCAACAACTCATTAAAGATCTATTACTTGCTTCAGTTAAACATTCAAACAAAGATTTTTTTTAATCACATTATCAGTCCTTAATTGAAGTTTATAACCATTAAACACATTTTTTTTTATCATTAATTGCAGTTTATAACCATTAAAGCATGGGTTTCTATCAAAACATGTGATCAACCTCTTTAATTAATTATGTTAAGATAACAATACCTCAGAGACTAAAGCTTGCTTTTCTTTCTTGAGTGACTCAAACTGAGAAGCCAAGTCGTTATAGTTTTGTCTGAGAATGTTGAACTCTGTCTCGAGCTGCTTCGATTTCCAACGAGCCCTCTTGTTCTGAAACCATATAGCCACTTGCCTAGGCTGCAAGCCAAGCTCTCTGGCTAACTGAACCTTCTTCCTTGGCTCAAGCTTTGTCTCAGACTCGAACATCATCTCAAGTGATTTGATCTGCTCGTCACTAAACCTTCTCTGATTGTTCTTATTGTGATTGCTCTTCTTCATGGCCATGAAAGGATCTACTGACATCCTCGCCAGATAATATTCCCCTCCTTCTGTCATCTAACCTGAGAGGATTTATGATGTATTTTTTATATATTTTTTGAATCTCTGTTTTTGAGATGCTGGCTCTCTATATATGTGGTGTTGAGGCTAAGATTATTACGTTCAATTTTTTTGATGATATAATGAATTTTTCGAATTTTTGTTGTATATAATAAGATATAAACTTTAGGTTGCTTTATTGCAAGTTTTTTTATTCTTTTTGAGCTAAACGATTTATGTGTCGACAGGTAGCAATAGGGGCGGATTTTGGCTGCTTATAGAGTCGTCGCTTTCACTTGTTAAGTCGAGTTTCATTTCAACGTGAACTAATCATCTAACTACTGATTAATAATTTCCACCTTTTTATTTTCTTCTTTTAGATAACTATGCTATTTTATAAACCTTTCTTATAAATATCACTTTTAATTTTCTTTTCCAAAAGTATCGCCAAATAGAAACGCCCAAACACTCTTTCTAAATTATTACATATTTTAAAAAACGTTTACATGAGCATTTTAGCGATTTAGATTGTGGTATTTACATGTATTTTATCAGAAAAATATTTTTTTGCATACTATAAATGTTTACACATGAATCCTGATTTTAAACCAAATTAGGATATCTAGATAGGATCGCCCTATCTCCAAATATTCGTTTCTTGATTCTTTCTGAAGATCTTTTATTGATTTATCAAATTAGAATTTTATGTTACAAGATCATTGAGAAAATTTGGACTCTAAAACAAATATATTTTGAGACAAAAAATGTAATCAAGTACTCTAAATTTTCGTGGACCTATTGCCAACTAAATTGTTGATCACTTGTGGACTTTGTCACCAGATAGAATGATCTATGTTTCAACCAAAAAAGCCTTTAAAACAAATATTTCTTATATTATTTTCGAAAAAAGAGATTATGATCATAGTATTTTTTTTTCTTCACGGTGACGACAACGATAACAATTTAACAAATACTGGCAGTAATGTGAATAGCGACTTTAATTCTTGCTTTCGTGATTAGTTTAAGGTTTTCGTTCACCTTGCTTGTCGGATATTTCTTTTGACTAATTAATACAAACACCAATTATTTTGGGCCATCTATGCTTGACATTTTCCAACCTATAGCTTTCACCTAATACAGAATTCATCTTATCTTCGGAAAAAAAAAAATTTACCACAATACAAATCTTAAGGTAATTTCAGTTGACATTTATCTTTATATATAGGAGATAAACATGTAAATTAGACTTGAAATTTAGAAAAGTGGCAATCAAAACCATCAAGTTCGGCCACTGAAAACTAGCCAACTGGTTGTAATCAGAGAATGAGATATCTTTGCTTTCGGACATGAAAGTTGAAAAAGAGCTGGCGTGTCAGTTGATTTATGGTGGTTCCTGCCTATTTTGGCCCAGCAAAAGGTCACACGCGTCGCGGCTTACTTAAATGCTGCGGTGTCTGATAAGAGCCGTAGTAGAAGACAAATTCTCAAAAAATTAAATTTTAATTTCGGAAAATAATTCCTTGTCTTGTTTGTATTTGCAAGCTCCACGACTTGCCTCGTGTAGTTCTGCTTCTATATTTTCAATTAATTAGTAGGGTGTCACGTTTCGCAAAGTTTTTTGCAATTTTTTTTAATTTTTTTTCTTTTACACGTTTCGTTTCGCAAAGTTCTTTGTTTTTATTTGATAGCTATGTACACCTATGGTATGAAACAGTGAAAATAGTTTGGTTCTTCTAAAATTAATAAACATCTCTGATATAATTGAATGCATTGTCTCAAGGGAAATGGTAGACTCTCTCCCTTCTCTCTTAAGAATCCTTGAGAGAGAAAAACTGAATCGTGGTGGTTCCTTTCTTCCCCCTTCCCTCTGGTCTGTGATATTGACTCCGGTATACGGTGATCTCCTCCGCAGTATAGCTGGCTTAGACTCTGGTGCTCCGCGATCTTCTAGACGGAAGCATCCAGCTTTGTTTTTTTGGCGGTGTTGATGATTTTCTCCCGGGATTATCCCGGCTCCCTAAGCTCCGCTAGTCTCGTTCTCTCATTCTCACCATCGATTGATTTCTTCTTCGGACAGACAGTCCGAGTTCGATTGGAGGATTGATCTTGATTAAAGTTGGTTTTTATTATGAAGTCAAGTATGGGTTTGGATGAGATCTCGGTTCTAATCGATTGATGCTCTCCGAAGCTCAGGGTGTGTACTTAGCTGATGAAGCCTTTATCTTCCAATACAGTTGTTGGAGGTGGCTTTCTCGGTGGTTGTGGTTGAATTCCCGGTGGATTCCGGTGGTTTTAATTGCTTTGTTTGGTTCGGTGGAGGAGATTGAAGTCGAGAAAGACAGTGGAGTTTCGTGTTTCCGAGATGACTCCGGTGGGAGATGGAGGATTCCGGTGTATCGTCGGACGCGCACCGGCCTTGATCCTCGAGGCGGTGAAAGCGATGGAGGCATGGGCGACACGTGGTTACTCCGTTGTTGGAGTTAAACACGTTGTGGACATTAGGTGTCGTTTCTTTTTTGGGTTGCCTGTTATTGGGCTTTGGGTGTGGATTTCCTTTGGTTTGGACTTTTGTTTGAGGGTTTCCTATGTTGGTGACTTGACCTTGCCTTTTCGGACTTGGTTCTTTTAATAAAAATCAGATAGTGAAAAAAAAAACATCTCTGATGAAACTGTGATACTTCGCATCCGATATTTACACGTATTTATATAACATTCCACGACCACGAGAATCAAACCTAGTCATAAGTCCTAAGATAAACGTTGTTTTACGACTAACATTTTGCTCGATATAGTTACAAAAAAAAACATTTTGCTCGATATGGGATGCGCTTCAAAGCGTCGTGTAGCGTTACATACAAACCAGCTTTGGTGGCGTAGGCAAAGCTTTGGTAAGTATTTGAAACCTCCCCTTCAACTTCTCGCTTCTGCAGAAAAAGTTATAAGCTTGGTGGAGATCATCGGGAACTAGCTACTCCGGAAACGTCAAGAGAACTCCCGGCATCCGAGGCAGCGAAGAGAACCTCACTTTCTCGAGAATCACGTTGGGTAGAGAACGGCTACCGATATCAAAGGATTTCGAAAAAAAACACTACAAGAAAACATCGGTATTCTGACGGACATTCCGACGGAAAATGAAATCCTCGAATTTCCTCGAATATTCGAGGAAATTCGAGGAAACATCAATCCGTCGAATATTCGAGGAAATTCGACGAATAGTGATCGATCGATGCGTTTTGGACATATACCCATCGATCGATCACATTGTTACGCTTTGGTCCATCTTAGTGATCGATCGATGCGTTTTGGACATAAATACATCGATCGATCCGTTTATAACAAAACATTCGAGATTTTGAAACCCCAAACACTAGTTCCTCGAATTTCCTCGAATATTCGAGGAAATTCGAAACACGATATCCTTGATCGATCGATGGGATAATCTCATCGATCGATCACATTGTTACGCTTTGGTCCATATTAGTGATCGATCGATCGTTTTGGACATAAATACATCGATCGATCCGTTTATAACAAAACATTCGAGATTTTGAAACCCCAAACACTAGTTCCTCGAATTTCCTCGAATATACCGACGGAATTCGAGGAAACATCAATCCGTCGAATATTCTGACGGAAGCATCCAGCTTTGTTTTTGGCGGTGTTGATGATTTTCTCCGGATTATCCCGCTCCTGCTCCGCTAGTCTCGTTCTCTCATTCTCACCATCGATTGATTTCTTCTTGGACGACAGTCCGAGTTCGATTGGAGGATTGATCTTGATTAAAGTTGGTTTTATTATGAAGTCAAGTATGGGTTTGGATGAGATCTCGGTTCTAATCGATTGATGCTCTCCGGCTCGGTGTGTACTTAGCGATGAAGCCTTTATCTTCCAATACAGCTTGTTGGAGGTGGCTTTCTGGTTGTGGTTGAATTCCGGTGGATTCGGTGGTTTTAATTGCTTTGTTTGGTTCGGTGGAGAGATTGAAGTCGAGAAAGACAGTGGAGTTTCGTGTTTCCGAGATGACTCCGGTGGGAGATGGAGGATTCCGGTGTATCGTCGGACGCGCACCGGCCTTGATCCTCGAGGCGGTGAAAGCGATGGAGGCATGGGCGACACGTGGTTACTCCGTTGTTGGAGTTAAACACGTTGTGGACATTAGGTGTCGTTCTTTTGGGTTACTGTTATTGGGCTTTGGGTGTGGATTTCCTTTGGTTTGGACTTTTGTTTGAGGGTTTCCTATGTTGGTGACTTGACCTTGCCTTTTCGGACTTGGTTCTTTTAATAAAAATCAGATAGTGAAAAAAACATCTCGATGAAACGTGATACTTCGCATCCGATATTTACACGTATTTATATAACATTCCACGACCACGAGAATCAAACCTAGTCATAAGTCCTAAGATAAACGTTGTTTTACGACTAACATTTTGCTCGATATAGTTACAAAAAACATTTTGCTCGATATGGGATGCGCTTCAAAGCGCCGTGGTACGTTACATACAAACCAGCTTTGGTGGCGAAGCAAAGCTTTGGTAAGTATTTGAAACCTCCCCTTCAATCCTCTTTGCCGTGAGCGGAAAAAGTTATAAGCTTGGTGGAGATCATCGAACTAGCTACTCCGAACGCCAAGAGAACTCCCGCATCCGAGGCAGCGAAGAGAACCTCACTTTCGAGAATCGTTGGGTAGAGAACGGCTACCGATATCAAAGGATTTCGAAAAAAAACACTACAAGAAAACATCGGTATTCGGCGGACATTCCGACGGAAAATGAAATCCTCGAATTTCCTCGAATATACCGACGGAATTCGAGGAAACATCAATCCGTCGGAATATTCGAGGAAATTCGAGGAACACTTGATATCCTTGATCGATCGATGCTTTTGGACATATACCCATCGATCGATCACATTGTTACGCTTTGGTCCATCTTAGTGATCGATCGATGCTTTTGGACATAAATACATCGATCGATCCGTTTATAACAAAACATTCGAGATTTTGAAACCCCAAACACTAGTTCCTCGAATTTCCTCGAATATTCCGAGGAAATTCGAGAACACTTGATATCCTTGATCGATCGATGGGATAATCTCATCGATCGATCACATTGTTACGCTTTGGTCCATATTAGTGATCGATCGATCGTTTTGGACATAAATACATCGATCGATCCGCTTATAAAAACATTCGAGATTTTGAAACCCCAAACACTAGTTCCTCGAATTTCCTCGGAATATTCGAGGAAATTCGAGGAACACTTGATATCCTTGATCGATCGATGGGATAATCTCATCGATCGATCACATTGTTACGCTTTGTCCATCTTAGTGATCGATCGATGCTTTTGGACATAAATACATCGACGATCCGCTTATAAAAACATTCGAGATTTTGAAACCCCAAACACTAGTTCCTCGAATTTCTCGAATATTCCGAGGAAATTCGAGGAACACTTGATATCCTTGATCGATCGATGGGATAATCTCATCGATCGATCACATTGTTACGCTTTGGTCCATATTAGTGATCGATCGATCGTTTTTGGTCATAAATACATCGATCGATCCGTTTATAAAAACATTGAGATTTTGAAACCCCAAACACTAGTTCCTCGAATTTCCTCGAATATTCGAGGAAATTCGAGGAACACTTGATATCCTTGATCGATCGATGGGATAATCTCATCGATCGATCACATTGTTACGCTTTGGTCCATCTTAGTGATCGATCGATGCGTTTTGGACATAAATACATCGATCGATCCGTTTATAAAAACATTCGAGATTTTGAAACCCCAAACACTAGTTCCTCGAATTTCCTCGAATATTCGAGGAAATTCGAGAACACTTGATATCCTTGATCGATCGATGGGATAATCTCATCGATCGATCACATTGTTACGCTTTGGTCCATCTTAGTGATCGATCGATCGTTTTGGACATAAATACATCGATCGATCCGTTTATAAAAACATTGAGATTTTGAAACCCCAAACACTAGTTCCTCGAATTTCCTCGAATATTCGAGGAAATTCGAGGAACAATATAAATTAATAGAAATACATGCACATGATATTATTTTTCCTCGAATTAATGAAAATATTCGAGGAAATTCGAAATAGGGTTTTAAACCGAAAATAACGTTTTCGCGGTTTGAATAACACCTATATAACCCTTATTAAGTGTCTTACGTTCATTATGAAGTCAAAATTTGTTCATTACCCTATAATAAACACTTTTCCGATTGTATGAACGAAATCCCCACAACATAAGAGAAACACTTATACACTTTAATGAACGGTAAAGGGAATACTTACAATTCGCTTTGAAATTTGTTATTTCATGGTTTATGCTCATCTATACAAAGAATCCTCAATGGTATGCATTACAATTGTATAAGAAATAAAATACGGCAAAAAATTGATGTTTTGAAACCCCAAACACTAGTTCCTCGAATTTCCTCGAATATTCGAGGAAATTCGAGGAACAATATAAATTAATAGAAATACATGCACATGATATTATTTTTCCTCGAATTAATGAAAATATTCGAGGAAATTCGACGGATAGTTAAGTGGCGTCGAATTTCCTCGAATATTTTCATTTAACCGGCAAACAAGCCGCCAAATATTTCAAAATTGAAATTGAAAATACTGAGGAATTCGACGGAAAATATCCGTCAGACCTGTGGTTTTATAAACTCGAACCGCATCTTCTTCCCCATTTCTCTCTTCTTCCCCATTTCTCTCTTCTTCCTCTCCGTGATCTCTCTCTCCTTCCGTTCTCCACCTTCTCTCGCGACGATCTCTCCGTGAATCCTTTCCATTCCTTTACAAATCATGTAAGGACCTTATCCCACTCTCTTAGGTCCTATTTGTTAGGTTTTAAGTAGATTTGATGATTTTAGAAGTTTTTATAGATTTTGTTAGGGTGATTGGGTAGGATTGTGATTTGTTGTGTAATAGGTTTAGAATTGTGATTTGGTTGTGTTGAATTGATTTAGAACTTTTTATAAATTGTTTATTATTTTTGTATTTACAAAACGCTTATATAAATTGATTTTACAAAACGCTTTTGTATATAAATTCGATTTTTGGATTTATAAAAGATGATTTCATATTTATAAAAATATTTATATTTATTAAAACTAATTTTGTATTTATAAAACATTTTTTTGATTTATAAACACTATTTTTTTTATTTTTGTATTTATAAAAACTATTTTTAAATATACAAAAAGTTCTTTGTATATAAATTCGTTTTTTGGATTTATAAAAGATGATTTCATATTTTAAAATTAATTTTGTATTTATAAAACATTTTTTGATTTATAAACATTATTTTATTATTTTTTGTATTTATAAATACTATTTTGTATTTATAAAAATATGATTTCATATCTATAAAAATATTTATATTTATTAAAACTAATTTTGTATTTATAAAACATTTTTTTATTTATAAACACTATTTTATTATTTTTTTGTATTGATAAAAACTATTTTGTATTTATAAAAAGATGATTTCATATTTATAAAAATATTTATATTTATTAAAACTAATTTTGTATTTATAAAACATTTTTTTATTTATAAAAACTATTTTATTATTTTTTGTATTTTAAATATGTTTTTATTTCAATTTTAATTTTATATTTTTGAATTTCAATTTAAAAAAAAAATTATAATTTTTTTTTTGAATTTTGGAAATATTCCGAGGAAGTGTATCCTCGAATATTCCGACGACATATTCCTCGGAATATTCCGAGGAATTTCCGACGAAAATAATCCTCGGAATATTCCGAGGAAATTCATTTTCTCGGAATTCCGTCGGAAATTTCCGAGGAAAGATGAATTTCCGAGGAGTTATTTCCGAGGACTTTTTTCGTCGGTATGTCGTCGGAATAGCGTTATTCCGACGACATACCGATGATTTTTTCCCTCAGTATGCCGCTGTTTTCTTGTAGTGAAACTAGCGGAATGTGTCAAGTTTAGTGAGCGGACGAAGCTTAATAGTTTGATTTCAATATTTTGTTCAAAACAAGGTTGTAACCGTATTTGATTTCTGATTTTTCGGACAGATTTTATTTATAAAAAAAATTTTGTCAACAACAATAGTATTTTTAAACTACACTAAATTAGTATTCTAATCTTTAGCCAAAAAAAAAAGTATTCTAAGACCACATTCTATTTTTTTCCCGCAAAAGATTACAAAAATATTTTGCGAGAAAGTACTCCTAGATCGATTAATCTGTAATTTTAGATCATGATTAACCTCAGTCTCTTAACTGAGGCTCTTAACTTCGGTTAAGAGACGGTTCTTAGTTTTTTTTAGATTTTAACTAAAAAAAACTAAAAATTATCTCTTAAATAAAAGATATAAAAACCGTCTTTTAGTCAAAAAAATGTAAAAAAAATAAAAATAAAAAAGTGTAAAATCAGTTAAGAATCATGGCTAAGAGATCTGATTTAATTTTGCCCTTAATATCTAATGGTGTAGACACATGATGCCAACTCGAGCCAATGAGGAAGAGACATTTTGCACCGTCTAAAAAAAGCTTATCTTTCCCTGATAATTGCTTCATAGAATTAATAAATGAAAAAGAAATATCTAATTACTTTTGGTCAAATTCATCATTGGTTTTATGACGTTATTATCAAAAAGGATATAATACGTGTAAATTCTGTGTCACAAACGACTCAAGTGGCCAACAATCTTACCCTACTTCTTTAACTACTACTACTCGTTAAAGCGATATTGGAAAATAAAGCGGCTCGACTTTTCTTACCGAGTAAATTAACAAATAAATCCATCTTAAAATAAGCATGTTACAGACATCAACAATTTTTCTGTGGAAAATGTATGTTGGATTAGCTATTGAACCAGAGTTTCGCAGTTAACTTTTGTACAAGAAATATAATTATACTATATGTTACAGGTCATAAACTACAACTTTTTGAAAAAGAAGAAACGAAATCTTTCTCGTAAAAAAAAACCAAGGCAGGAAGAAAATAAAATGAACAAAGTGTCCAAAGTCCCAAAAAAAAAGAAACCAAAATGAACAAGCAAAAATTAATGAAGATAACGAGTGATGATAGGACATGAACTTCATCCGTATTAGAATTTCTTTTTTTTGTTTGGTTGGTTTCCCTTTCTACGTGGAAAGAATATCTACAGACTACAGTATAAGGAAGTACAAGTACGTTCATCATAGAAGAAAGATCTAATTAATTGCTTCTTTTTTTTTTTTTTTGACATCGATCTAATTAATTGCTTATTTGTCATCGTAATCAAAGCTATTAACTCTTAATTATATTAGCTATAGAAATGTTAAATGATATCAGTCATAGAAGTTGATAATACCATGTCGAGAGAAAAACCGAAGATTAGGTTTTGGTGCTGACTTTGTCTGACCAAAGACCTTCACCTATTTTAGTCATGTTATCTGTTCTTTTGCTTTAGGTTTCGATCTATTTCTACCACCCAAACAATTTCGATATTAGTCATAAAACTGTAGATTTTATGCCCTCCACCCCACTCCCCACCCACCCCCAATGCTTATCTCTTACATTGAATGTGTTACCTGTTATCTTTTTCTCGGAAAAGTTGACCACAAAAAGTAATCTAGAGAAAAGGCCCAATACGAACCAAGGCCCGTAGTAGATTTGCTAGGCCCATTATCCCTTGATAAGTTTTAAAAATGAAAGGATATTACATTGGACTAAGTGAATAAAAGCCCATCTACCCCGCTGTTATATAATGAGTTTTTCATAATCACAACATTCACAATGACACCAAAAGGAATCCTTAAACAAATGTAGTTGTTATGTAGATTGTGTTAGATTAAATACATTCAAGTACTAATCGTAAATAAATTCGACTAATAGTATAATAATGGTACTATGACTAAGCAAGATTGTGTAATCTTTTTTTCAGTGCGATATTGTGTAATTTTTATATCATGAATTTTGTACTTTCGTGACTTGAGACTCGTAAACTGCTATGGACTTTTCATGGGTCCAAGGTTCAAATCAAAATAGTATTTTAGATGTCAATCTATTTTTAAATGTTTCAATTCAAAGAGAATTAAGGTTCATACTTAAGCTACATGTATTCAATGTAGTGAAGTGATTTGATTAAGCTAACAAGACTCTAACACAATTTACTAGCAACTTTCAAGCAAATGAATAAAGGAGGAGTCACGGATGTAGGAATTTGATTTCAGATGACTAAGATTTAATCTAAAAGGACAAAGTTTCAATCAACACATTTCCTAAGTCTATATAACAATTTAAGCAAGTTCTTTGTCAAGACAAAATCTCATTTACTCTCATTGATCAAACATCAAATTCCTTTGGTTTGTGTCAATCAAGCAATCATTAAAACAGATCATTCAACTTTCTAAACTCCCCAACATCAAATGCCTTTGGTACTAAGAGCATGTTGAGTTGGCTTAGACATTTCATCGAACACCTTCCGGACAATGAATGTCTAGATTTCTAATCTAAAATGACCAACTCTAGATTAGCATTAAGATCACTCAATCAAGCAAGGAAACATATCAATCTACTCTAAACATTCTAGATCATCACTTAATCATCATAACCCATGAATCCAAAGATGACTACTCACTCATTATCATGGTAGACACTAAATCATTAGTTGATCTAAGTCTAAACATGATTAATGATCAAAGCAATCAAGCAAACACAAAAGATAATGATCAAGATTAGATCTTTCACTCCAAAAGTGGCTTTGATTAGATAGAAAACAAGATATGTCTAAAATGAGGTCTAAAAGTATTTATAATGGCCTAAAACGAGCTGAGCCGACCCAACAATCATGGGTTGACCCAAGATACTTTTGGGTAAAAATTGGTAAAAAAGTAGTGCAGATTTTTCTAAGTGCCGCAGCTGGTTTCGACGCAGCACTTTAGGTGCAACAAGTACATATCGGGCGGGGCTAGTGGATTTCTCCACGGCTTGGCTTGGCCGCTGCACTCTCAGCGGCTTGTGGACGAGATCATTAGGCCGCTCGCGAAGACGCCAGGCCACCGACAGTTAGGAACTCGTCTTATGAACCAAAATCACCATTCTTGTCTCTAAACCATCTCCAAAGGTTCCAAACTCACCAAATAGCATATTAATCACCTAATATCAGTCATAGAAGTTGATAATACCATGTCGAGAGAAAAACCGAAGATTAGGTTTTGGTGCTGACTTTGTCTGACCAAAGACCTTCACCTATTTTAGTCATGTTATCTGTTCTTTTGCTTTAGGTTTCGATCTATTTCTACCACCCAAACAATTTCGATATTAGTCATAAAACTGTAGATTTTATGCCCTCCACCCCACTCCCCACCCACCCCCAATGCTTATCTCTTACATTGAATGTGTTACCTGTTATCTTTTCTCGGAAAAGTTGACCACAAAAGTAATCTAGAGAAAAGGCCCAATACGAACCAAGGCCCGTAGTAGATTTGCTAGGCCCATTATCCCTTGATAAGTTTTAAAAATGAAAGGATATTACATTGGACTAAGTGAATAAAAGCCCATCTACCCCGCTGTTATATAATGAGTTTTTCATAATCACAACATTCACAATGACACCAAAAGGAATCCTTAAACAAATGTAGTTGTTATGTAGATTGTGTTAGATTAAATACATTCAAGTACTAATCGTAAATAAATTCGACTAATAGTATAATAATGGTACTATGACTAAGCAAGATTGTGTAATCTTTTTTTCAGTGCGATATTGTGTAATTTTTATATCATGAATTTTGTACTTTCGTGACTTGAGACTCGTAAACTGCTATGGACTTTTCATGGGTCCAAGGTTCAAATCAAAATAGTATTTTAGATGTCAATCTATTTTTAAATGTTTCAATTCAAAGAGAATTAAGGTTCATACTTAAGCTACATGTATTCAATGTAGTGAAGTGATTTGATTAAGCTAACAAGACTCTAACACAATTTACTAGCAACTTTCAAGCAAATGAATAAAGGAGGAGTCACGGATGTAGGAATTTGATTTCAGATGACTAAGATTTAATCTAAAAGGACAAAGTTTCAATCAACACATTTCCCTAAGTCTATATAACAATTCTAAGCAAGTTCTTTGTCAAGACAAAATCTCATTTACTCTCATTGATCAAACATCAAATTCCTTTGGTTTGTGTCAATCAAGCAATCATTAAGAACAGATCATTCAACTTTCTAAACTCCCCTAACATCAAATGCCTTTGGTACTAAGAGCATGTTGAGTTGGCTTAGACATTTCATCGAACACCTTCCGGACAATGAATGTCTAGATTTCTAATCTAAAATGACCAACTCTAGATTAGCATTAAGATCACTCAATCAAGCAAGGAAACATATCAATCTACTCTAAACATTCTAGATCATCACTTAATCATCATAACCCATGAATCCAAAGATGACTACTCACTCATTATCATGGTAGACACTAAATCATTAGTTGATCTAAGTCTAAACATGATTAATGATCAAAGCAATCAAGCAAACACAAAAGATAATGATCAAGATTAGATCTTTCACTCCAAAAGTGGCTTTTGATTAGATAGAAAACAAGATATGTCTAAAATGAGGTCTAAAAAGTATTTATAATGGCCTAAAAACGAGCTGAGCCGACCCAACAATCATGGGTTGACCCAAGATACTTTTGGGTAAAAATTGGTAAAAACAGAAGTGCAGATTTTTCTAAGTGCCGCAGCTGGTTTTCGACGCGTACTTTAGGCCGCTGCAACAAGTACATATCGGGCAGGGGCTAGTGGATTTCTCCAGCGGCTTGGCTTGGCCGTTGCACGCCCCTAGCGGCTTGTGGACGAGATCATTAGGCCGCTGCGAAGACGTCAGGCCACTGGGACAGTTAGGAACTCGTCTTATGAACCAAAATCACCATTCTTGTCTCTAAACCATCTCCAAAGGTTCCAAACTCACCAAATAGCATATTAATCACCTAATAGAGACAAATGTATATGCAATGCACCTAAATCTACTCTAAATACATCTAAATGAACAAATTGAGAACTAAAATAATTGCTAAAACTATACAAATACACAAGATATCATAAACGGTGACATAGTGTAATTTTTATATTATGAGTTTGGATACGCCACTGACTACGGGGACAAATCCTACTGCGGGTTTTAGTGTTGTATGTTACGTATATGTTTATACGTAAGAACAAAACGTACACACACACATAGGATATATGTCTGTGGAAATGAAGAGGTGTAAACAAAGATTGATGGAGATACATCGAAGAAATGGTTAAAAATACAGTGAATAAAAGTTTTTGACAAGTAAGGGTCTCCATCAATAGACATTTGGAAAGGGTCTTCATGTTCATTACCTTGAGATCCACACTTTTTATAGCTTTTACATATAATTTTTTCTTTAGCTTTTGGTTTTCTTTGTTTCATTGTGGTTTACATATAATATTACTGAGCTGTGGTTTATTGAATAATGACTTTATTTACAGTCTTTTCACCGTAACCCAGCTAACATATATAGATAGAGAGTTAGTACTGTAGCAGTTAAAAAGTACAGTATATAGCTAGGAAATATCATGTTCTTTTCAAAAAAAAAAATGAAGAGGAAAGATAGTTTTAATAGAAATTTGGAATCTGAGATATGAGAAATTGAATGGGCAGAGAATACGAACAAAGAGGCATTAAATGTTCTTGTCCTCTCATTTTCCCTAATTTCAATGATACCCCACGCTCCTCCTCCCCTAGTTCTTTCTCTGATATTCTAATTGCATTAATTCAGTTTTTAGAACAATCAAATTTTTTGTTTAGTCCTTAAATACATAAGAAACGGTCGCTCGTTTACTTTTTTTACATCAAACAAAGAAGTAGGTCGTTTACTACAGTCAATGATTTATGGGACTGAAAAGCTTATAGGGCTACAGAAATATTTTTAAATTTTAATCTACACCTTTGTGATTTATTGTATGGAAATTTAATGGTGTAGCTATCATTATTTATATGATGTGGATACAAGTAATTTCCCTTAAGATAATTTAATGTTATAAGAGAATCAAAATAGCAATTCTCATATGTATGGTTATGTGTTATTGCATCACTTACACAATTCTCATATGTACATTGTTTTGAATATCAACTTTAAGAGGCTTTCAATAATCTGGAGAAAAAATTGTTACAAGAAGAAATTAAGTAGTGTGGACTAGAAAAAGTATTTTTATCGTGGTTGACTGGTTTACATGATTAAATAAGCCTTTCCTGAGTTTCCTCCACAGGAAGAAAACATAAACATAACTATAGAATAGATAAATGAATTAAACGATCAAATATGTCCAATTAAATTAGCTTTGTTTCTTAAAGGAATGGAAGGATGGAGAGCGTGGGTTCGGATGCAGGGATTTGACATCTACGTCGTCTCTCTCTCGGACACAACACAAAACACAACTCTCGAAGACTGTCATAAACGTTGAAATCTGTAGCCAGAATCGTCTTCTCCATTTGTCATTCTCGTCCACAGTTTCTACCTATTACTTATATCATTACATTATTATATATATAGTATGAGTTGCTAAAAGAAAAATATAATAGAGTATGCGTGGATAGTTCATTACCTTTCTTGGACATTAGCAAGCAAAACAAAATGTTGCAGCACTTGTCGCGGGCACCTCTGCCTTTTAATTCTTCATCTTATATTTCTGTCTTTTTAGTAATGTGATGAATGATGTACCATAAATATATTACAAATATAAATGAGACAATGACATATCAGATTGTAGGCACCACCATGTTCTACATACTAATTATTATTTTTACCAAGGTTCCTATCCTATATACCAATTGTTTTGTTGATCTGATTAGGGTTTCTTACTTGTACATTTTCACCAATGAACTATTCGTATTCCAGCTGGCTGATTGATTAGCTAATTATTTTATAGAATGACAATTACATTTTTGTCAACAAAATGACAATCACTAAAGCAATAAAAATACACAAACAAAAGTAGGTACTAATTAGTTGACTAAAGGACCTAACTTTATTTCAAAAGCGAGTCATAGAAAAGTGACTGCTTTCTCTGCCCCATTTTATCGTAGCATAATTTCATTTACAATGCACATATTTTGACATATAATATCAAACGAAATGATAAAACAATGTCCAATGTTTTGACACGATAAATTTATATTTGTTAAATGACCTCAACCCTCGTTGTATTGGAGTTGGTTTACCAAGCAATAACAAATATGATTATAGAGAAAATCAATCGCTATTTGTAAATTCATCTTTTTGTCCCTCAAAATCATCCTATAAGATTGAAAATTAATATATAAGAAGTCAATCTTATGAATAAATTTTAAGGATTTATTATAGTGATTGATTTTCTTCAGGTTATACTTAAGAATGAAGAAATTTGTTATCACAAGAAGAAAAAGATTGAAGATATTATTGACAAAAAGTTTCAAACACAAAAAAATGCATTGTTTTAAAAATAAAAACATGTTGACAACAACATAAAAAGTGGTTGAAAAAGGATAATTACTATTTCCTCCGTTTCATTTGTTTAAGTTTTTTTTGCACATATCAAATAATTATTAAATAATTATTATACCTTTAATTAAAATATTGTTTTGTTTGATTTTCTTAATCAATAAGCTTAAAATATAAATACTATTGAAAAAATTACCAAAAAATATGTATTGAAATATAAAAAAAAATTATAGTGAAACAAAATTTAAATTCTACAACTACATTTAATATTAAAGAAAATAAGTATATACTATTATACATTAGAATATATAATAGTGTAACTATAACTACTAGGGGCGTAGCCCCCGCGCAAGCGCGGGGCTGAGTACGGACGGGAAGGTACGTTCTTGATGTGTTTGGTAGTGTTTTTATGGATTTTGATAGACGTTGCAGAATTTGTGATAGTTGAAGCCATGTTAGTAATGTTGCGTATAAACTTGAGCGTGTTAGCTGCATATCTTTGAATATGCAGAGGGTTTTAGGTGGGGGCTTAGGAGGGAGGTGTAGGTTGGGGCGTTGAATAAGCCGCGCAAATATAAAATACGTGCACCTAATGTTCGTTTGTTTTGTAAGGTTTTGATATATCTTCTAAACACCGGATGCCTGTACACAGGGAAATCAAAATGCATTTTGTTTCTTTGTGTCTAATGTTATTGGGATTTTTTTTGTATTATTGTTGTCATTTGTGTGCATTAGAATTTGATCTATATATGTGTTGATATTTGTATATTTTTATATTTGTACTATTTGTTGATAAGCTTGAAGATTAACTTGAGATACAAGTTATGATTATCCGAAGATACAAGTTATGATTATCCGAAAGAATTAGGAAATATTGAAAGTATTATTGCTGATAGGATTAGGAGTTATCTAGTCTTATATATTGAAGCTTGTGTTGATTGAATCACTAACGAATTGTGTGGAGTGATTTGAGCTTTAGTTTTTCTTAAGATAGTTTTTTTTTCTAGAGCATTACGAAAGCAATACGAAAGTGAATACAAAAGAGGTTTTGTGTTATTCTCGATTTCTTGAGTTCTATACTATTTTGATCGACCTCTGAAAGGGATATCTATTGCAAAAGCTGAGGTTAATGTGGTTGGTTATTGCTGACTTAGATAGGTGCTAGTGTATTTATAAATAAATTAAAAGGAAAAGATTAACAAAATCGACCATAAAAATTAACAACTTATTGAACCAAAAAGTTTGTTTTCTGACTTATTTAACCCATAATTAGTCTCGAGAAAGTAGAATTGTAATATTCTGGTTTTCAGAACTTATAAATTTTGATCGATTTAAAAGTATGCAATATCAAAGTTATTTAGTTTATAGTTTTGTAATGGGCTTTGTTAGTTTTTATTTGTAGGATGATCTCATCTCTTAGGTACTTTGTTGTGAAATTCCTAAGAGTAAAGTTGGGGGAATCATGTTGTACTAATCTTTTTCAATGTTCAACATCATAATACCGTCTTTGTATGTTTTCTTCAATGAAGATTTCCTATTTCGTACTGTTATATAAAAAAATACAACTTTAAAAATCGTCCGAACGAACGACAATCAACGCTATTAAAACAACTATCATTATTTTTACTCATAGATTGTCATGTTAATGTTTAAAAACATATACAATCAGAAAACGTAAAAAGAAAGTCCAAATGTACTGTGGAAAATTAACAACCATTTCAGTTAAGCATTTATAATTAGTTTAGGAAAGCAGCATCTTCTGGGGTTAATTATTACTTGTATGAAGGTTAGACGGCAGATATTCTGTAACTTGAATAAAATGTAAAAGGAAAAACAATACGCTTCCGGAAAAACTGGTATGCATTAGAACCCATCAACATTCCATTGATAATCTAAAACAAAAGTCAAATATTCAAACAAAATATCACACGCAGGAAAAAACAGAAGTTTAATAATCGAAGCAAAGATAGTTAAATTTTTAAAACCCAAAGAAAAGCTCAGGCCATTCGGGAAGAACTTCTTCCGGTGCGGCTGCCCATATAAAATCTCTTTTGCGAGATTGAGAAATCCATATGCACCTGCCTCCAAGACCCCAAGTCTCACCTGATAAAAACATATCATATTAGCATAAAGGCTTTGAATTCTATTTCATAATATTAGCATGAGTTTCTTTTACTTGGTAAATCATTTTGCGAAGAGAAGCCAGAGTGAGTCTAGACATCTGCCCTTTATTATATGAGAAAAGGTTCCTCACGTTCTCCAGGAGAAAGTATCTTGGCTGGAAATAATCAACAAAGGACAAGAATGCTAATATCATTTGACACTGAACTTTACTCCATGGGCTTTGGCTGAACGGTTCATACCGAGAATCCCTGCCAAATTGCTTTAGATTAAGGTCTCTTCTTCACTCTGTATAGCAACAATCTTAATATATGTATATATCTGACATGGAGGGCCTCCGTTGATGAAATCGACTTGACCAGGCAGTGGCAGTATACGCTTCTGGTCCTCATCAAGTTTAGCGGCGAGTTCATTAGCTTCGTGGTAGAGATACACTCATCTTGATCTCCACATTTCTCCATTAATTATAGCCGCAGATAATAAGCTCAAACAACTGATCACAACACAAAGAAACATCCACATTGAGAGAGTAAAAGCGTTTTATCTCATCGACTATTTACCCAAGAATCACATTGCGGTTATAGTTGAAGCCATGTTAGTAATGTTAGTATAAACTTGAGCGTGTTAGCTGCATATCTTTGAATATGCAGAGGGTTTTAGGTGGGGGCTTAGGAGGAGGTGTAGGTTGGGGCGTTGAATAAGCCGCAAATATAAAATACGTGCACCTAATGTTCGTTTGTTTTGTAAGGTTTTGATATATCTTCTAAACACCGGATGCCTGTACACAGGAAATCAAAATGCATTTTGTTTCTTTGTGTCTAATGTTATTGGGATTTTTTTTGTATTATTGTTGTCATTTGTGTGCATTAGAATTTGATCTATATATGTGTTGATATTTGTATATTTTTATATTTGTACTATTTGTTGATAAGCTTGAAGATTAACTTGAGATACAAGTTATGATTATCCGAAGATACAAGTTATGATTATCCGAAAGAATTAGGAAATATTGAAAGTATTATTGCTGATAGGATTAGGAGTTATCTAGTCTTATATATTGAAGCTTGTGTTGATTGAATCACTAACGAATTGTGTGGAGTGATTTGAGCTTTAGTTTTTCTTAAGATAGTTTTTTTTTCTAGAGCATTACGAAAGCAATACGAAAGTGAATACAAAAGAGGTTTTGTGTTATTCTCGATTTCTTGAGTTCTATACTATTTTGATCGACCTCTGAAAGGGATATCTATTGCAAAAGCTGAGGTTAATGTGGTTGGTTATTGCTGACTTAGATAGGTGCTAGTGTATTTATAAATAAATTAAAAGGGAAAAGATTAACAAAATCGACCATAAAAAATTAACAACTTATTCGAACCAAAAAAGTTTGTTTTCTGACTTATTTAACCCATAATTAGTCTCGAGAAAGTAGAATTGTAATATTCTGGTTTTCAGAACTTATAAATTTTGATCGATTTAAAAGTATGCAATATCAAAGTTATTTAGTTTATAGTTTTGTAATGGGCTTTGTTAGTTTTTATTTGTAGGATGATCTCATCTCTTAGGTACTTTGTTGTGAAATTCCTAAGAGTAAAGTTGGGGGAATCATGTTGTACTAATCTTTTTCAATGTTCAACATCATAATACCGTCTTTGTATGTTTTCTTCAATGAAGATTTCCTATTTCGTACTGTTATATAAAAAAATACAACTTTAAAAATCGTCCGAACGAACGACAATCAACGCTATTAAAACAACTATCATTATTTTTACTCATAGATTGTCATGTTAATGTTTAAAAACATATACAATCAGAAAACGTAAAAAGAAAGTCCAAATGTACTGTGGAAAATTAACAACCATTTCAGTTAAGCATTTATAATTAGTTTAGGAAAGCAGCATCTTCTGGGGTTAATTATTACTTGTATGAAGGTTAGACGGCAGATATTCTGTAACTTGAATAAAATGTAAAAGGAAAAACAATACGCTTCCGGAAAAACTGGTATGCATTAGAACCCATCAACATTCCATTGATAATCTAAAACAAAAGTCAAATATTCAAACAAAATATCACACGCAGGAAAAAACAGAAGTTTAATAATCGGAAGCAAAGATAGTTAAATTTTTTAAAAACCCAAAGAAAAGCTCAGGCCATTCGGGAAGAACTTCTTCCGGTGCGGCTGCCCATATAAAATCTCTTTTGCGAGATTGAGAAATCCATATGCACCTGCCTCCAAGACCCCAAGTCTCACCTGATAAAAACATATCATATTAGCATAAAGGCTTTGAATTCTATTTCATAATATTAGCATGAGTTTCTTTTACTTGGTAAATCATTTTGCGAAGAGAAGCGAGTGAGTCTAGACATCTGCCCTTTATTATATGAGAAAAGGTTCCTCACGTTCTCCAGGAGAAAGTATCTTGGCTGGAAATAATCAACAAAGGACAAGAATGCTAATATCATTTGACACTGAACTTTACTCCATGGGCTTTGGCTGAACCGGTTCATACCGGAGAATCCCTGCCAAATTGCTTTAGATTAAGGTCTCTTCTTCACTCTGTATAGCAACAATCTTAATATATGTATATATCTGACATGGAGGGCCTCCGTTGATGAAATCGACTTGACCAGGCAGTGGCAGTATACGCTTCTGGTCCTCATCAAGTTTAGCGGCGAGTTCATTAGCTTCGTGGTAGAGATACACTCATCTTGATCTCCACATTTCTCCATTAATTATAGCCCTGCAGATAATAAGCTCAAACAACTGATCACAACACAAAGAAACATCCACATTGAGAGAGAGAGTAAAGCGTTTTATCTCATCGACTATTTACCCAAGAATCACATTGCAGTTATCAACAATAACTGTTGTTTCGGGATGGTTTTTTCTAAAAGCCTCCCAGCTGTCCCTTCATACTCGATCGCCCACTTTGTTGCAGATACACCTTGTACATAATAAAAGCATGAACATGATAAATGCAACTTGTTCAGGGATTTTGGGTTGATAAAGATAACAACTTTTAAAGAATTTGATTCTTTTGATGTTGTGCAGCCTGAATCATTTGAAATGTTTGGAGGTATTACCTGGTCAAGGAAAGGGAATGCCTTTTTCTTCCCAAAATCGAACTCTTTCGGGTTGTAGTGAACAATCTCTGGCTCTGGAAAGCCACCAGCCTGATAAAGAGTTTTAAAACATGACGAGTCATCACTTGTAATAAACACGCAGCAACGCCCAAAGAGTCCAGCATGTACCTTTGCGCAAGCTCTTGCTAACCCATCAAAGGTGACGTACTTCTCTCTGAGATGTTGAATATTTCTCTGCTGGCTTCCTCGTTACCAAGCACGGCCAGAAAGCCTGTTGCCAAGTCCTGAAAATTACATCACCATTGATTTGACGTTATGATTCTGAGTTTTGAGTTTATGGTCCCCTGAAACATCATGAGTTCTCTGAACATGGAAGCTAGCTCGAGAATATGAGTCAAAGCAGGTGTGTGGACCACTGGACCTTGGCGTGACCGAGTTCGAGATCTGGACCCGGAGTTGAACTGGCTCAATTCACCATCTTGTGAGAGCCAGAAACTGCGGAAGCAATGCCTCTATCATCAATTTCGTTGCACGCCCTGACTGCATCACTTTTCCCTAAAAAAACAAAAAATCAACAAATTCATAGATACAAATCAAACAGAATACGTGGGAATGAATCCCTGAGAAATTTGCAGAATCGAAATCAGCAATAACTTAGCTTCAACGCTGTGTTTAAAATCACGAACCTAGAAGAGAACGATGACAACAGATTATGAACAAAGCTTTGAGAATCAATCAGATGTCTTAGCTTGCGCAGTGAATAAAAGAAGTTCTAAGGAAATATCACTACTACTAATATACCTTCTAAGAAAGCTCTGGAGGAGATAACAGAAGCTTGAGTGAAGTGAGTGACGGTGTAAAGAGCATACTCATTATCCTCAAACAATTTCTTCGAAGACCTAGGAACCTGTAAACAGTAAGGATGGACTGATCAAAATCCATGTGCAAGAAAATAATAGTGTTACAATTGGTCCATAAACTCATCAATTTATCACAAAGTAGGTCAGTGTCTCATAACATGCAAGCCAATTCTTTTTGGGAATACTTTGGAACAACTGCAAGGAGAGTCTCCAGATGTTCTGATGCGACGATATCTTCTGGCTTAACCAAGCTTGGGAGGTCGCGAACAGCAAAGCTGTAACATGTTTCAAGGAGAACTTAGTTTATAGAGACAAAAAAAATGAAAACTTTTGTAATTACAATCTGCCCACGATTTCTAGATTGTTCTTACAGTATGAATAAGATAAAGAAAAATAAAAGCTTGCCTCCCACTTTGTTTTCGGTTAATGGCGTTGAGTTGACTGCGCACATTGTTATACTCAGAAACACGAACCTAAATAACGAACCATAGAAATCCATTTCACCACCAAAAGAAGTTTATAATCAAAAACTAAAACTACCAACCAACAACTCGTCACAAAGAAACTACCATTCGGCTAATCATTCTGAGTAAAGGTTTAAAAGCCCGAATACCTTGAGATCATCCTCAATCTTCGCAACCTGAGACTGAATATTGTCCACAAGACCACGACCTCCTTCAGAGGTGACATTGTTGGGTACTTAGCTTCATCCCATACAAGCCCTAACGCCAATCAAAAATAAGTTTGGTTATGTACATCACCAGTCACCATAAAATCACCAATGACTTGAATTCTTTGTGAATATTAAAATAAAAAGCCGATACCTTGTGAGATAAGAATCATCAGGAACTCCATCAACAGTAAGAGGCTAAGAACATTGCTCTCCACACCAGAGATCCTCTCCAATTCCTTGATCTGTCTCCTGATCTTCTGCGAAACTCCTTCCACAAAGCTATTTGAATGCACAAATCTCAAGAGGTCATCAATACAAAAGGAAAACGCATAATATACAACGATGAAACCGTGGATCACGGAATCCTGTAAGGAAATCATAGGAAAAATCATTACTTGTTCATAAAAATTCTCATAAACAAAACCAAAAAACATGAAGAGACATTTCATATATGAACAAAGATTAAGCAAACAGAGTTAAAGGCTAAGTAAATAATCATCACCAGTTCATCGAGGAGGAGAATGGTGATGCCCATAAACTCTCCATTCTTGTTAATGTTCCTGGAAACCCAGAATCGTATGAGTCGACCGACAACAGACTGGGCGGACCTTCCAAGGCGGAGAGAATTGAAGGTGAAGTAGGGAACCGCGGCAATGGCGGCTGGAACAGCTGGTGAAGTCATTTCCGTAATGGATTTCAGTGGAATAAACAATCGCAAAAGGTAGAGAAGAAAAGTTATAAGCAAATGAAAACTTACATAGATGTTTTATATATATAAGAGGCTCTGAAGGCGTTACAGGATGAGGAAGAGTTTCGTCGCTAAAGACATGCGTAGAGACTTAAAAGATCGAACAAAACAGTTGAGTACCGGAAGAGGAAGACGGCTAAACCCTAATATCCACGACGCCTTCTGATAAGAGTTGGGCCATTCTAATACAGAGCCCAGTTTGAAGACCCAGACACAAGCCCGTTTCATCGGAAAAAAAGACACGTGTCACTTTGGCAGGAGTGATACTCCGCCATTATATTATAGATTACTCCCTTGGTTTCATAAATATGCATGGTTTAGATTTTTTTTTAAATGTATATTTCAATATTTTAATGCGTTTTATCAAGTAATAATGATTAATCGTAACTTTAAAAAATTAATTGTATTTATTTAACTTTCTTGGTTTGTAATTATGAAAATAGACAATCACAAAAATATGTATCTATTACCAAAAATTAATATGTTTTATTAATATATAAATTCAATGTAAAATTAATAAATTTTGCATTGAAATTATAAAATAGCACTTATTTTAAAACAACTTTTTTACTGTACAATGATAACTATAGTGAAATGTATGGAGTATGATACACTTGAATAGTCATGCGAAAATAAAATAGCTTACTGAAAATAAATAAATAAAGATTGCTGAGCTTAATTATTGCGTAAGAGAGAATGATTATAACTGCTAGTTTCATTAAAGTGCTTCGTTTGCGTGAAAACGATGCACAGACCGATTAAATCTCTCACTAAATCTCGAAAATAAAAACAAGAGCATTAACTAATTACCAGATTGATATCATGATTACTTCTCTTTCTTCCTCGTTGACCAAAACGTTTACCGTTATGAAACATGGTGACTTTCATCTCCGTTACATGCTTGTCACAATTTTTATTTTTCGGGACTGAAGAAGAAAAAACTCATTCCTGAACATTGAAAAACTTTTTACGTAACAAACTTAAAAAACCCGAGTCAAAGATTAAAGATTTTACCACAAGTTCCATAATTTTTTTGCCGACATAATTTTTAAAATAGTATTAATAACTAAATATATGTACTGTACAAGAAGTTAACAACCAAGTAGTCTGTACTCTTTTGAAGCAGATAAAAACTGGGAAAATGTTGAAGGTTACACGAAAAATTAATTTTATTAGTCAATTTCTTCATATACAAATGCTTAGGAAAACGCAGAGACTTTGACTTAACACCAGAAAAAGAGTCCCCAAGGGAAATAGCCAAAAAATACGAGTTCCCCATGTGCATGGACCATTTCACGAACCTCAACGACTCGAAACTTATCAATAAATTAACACGATGATGAATGATTTAAAAAGATATTGCTGATTAAACCCCCAGTTAGTAAAAACGTATTTGGTCTAACAGTTCGTAAGATAATTATTGTTCTTTTATATTATGTTTGTGATTTAAATATGAGAAAATACAGGTTCTTATTTATAATTAGTCAATGCTTTTCATAGATCCCATCATACTGCAAATTCAGTGCTTCGCTATGATCCTTCGTATTATAAACGAGACAGTTCATTTGCTAACTAATTCGTTCTAATGGAAGAAACACTATGTTAATAAAATGGAAGAATCACATTTTTAATATGTAACCGTGTTGTAACTTTTTTAAGTTAGCAAATGATCCTTTATAAACTCTCATCTCGTTTATATTTGATGATGGGTACCTCGTAGTAAAAAGTTTTCTTCATTTTTTTTATTATAAATCAAAAATGAAACGGGTGAATTTAAATAAAGGTGAAACACAAATATTAAAACAACGAAGAAAACAAGAAAAAGGTTGGAGACAATAAATGAAGAATGCTAATATTGGGCAGCTCAATAACTCAACCACTCCTCTGACTAACTTTTATAGTCACTCCTTTCCCTCTTTTTGATTCCCTTTCCATTTCTCAGATTTACATTTTTCTTTATTCTCTTAATTTATATAGTGATTCATATAGTTTTTGTACTTTTCTTACTTTCTAATTCTCTTACGCGTTTCCAGCTCTAGTTTCTTTTCATTATTTTATTTTCGGGGGACCATAGAGCTGAAACAACTTGTTTGGGTACCTCGTCAGATATTTTTTTTTGGAAATCAAAGAGTGTTGGCGATTGGGTTTATTAGATTTGAGGCTGTGAACTGGTAATAGTCGCGGAAGAAGTGGTGTTAGAAAATGATGCTCCTCTATCTCTTAGAATGCAATAATTTGGAAATGGTTAAGTTAAACATTTGTTACCATGGTAAGACTAGTATAACATGCTAGTTGATTATAATCCATTAACATTTTAATCCGCACGTATCAGAGATATTCCGTATATTCTGTTGCACGGGCACCATTTAAAATTTTAAACCACAATGATACTATAGTGGAATAAATCATCAAACTATAAAGAACTTTAATTCAACCATTAAATTTTCGTTTTTGTTTGGACTTAAAACCATTTTTATTATCAAAATATAAGAATAAATCAGTTCAAATAAAATAAAAAATATAAGAATTAGTAAAGAACGTTGGAAATAGGCTCAATTTAGCACTAGTAGAAGGGATGGGAACTTGAATTATATTTTTGCTTGAACAAGTAATAACACAGTAAATGAGAATCCAGTGACATGTCTCAAAAAGTAAATCCAAAGTTTTTACTGCGATATCTTGAAACTTGAAAAGCCAATGTTATACTAGTAGTATGTATTGCTAGAGAGAGAGATGGAGAGGAGAGGAAGAGCGTGTGGGACCAGAGACACCCATGTTTTTTGTCTTGTATAGCTTTGGCTCTCCACTACTCAATTTCTACATAAAAGCCCTTTTTATTTCATCATTCTCTCTTCCTTCATCACCACTCACTTATCTTCTTCTCCATCTCTCTTTCTCTCTGCTTCTTCTCCATTGATCCTAGCCGGATCTAGTGGGGGAACATATAGAGATATATTTTTAGATAACTACAAACCCTAGAGTTTGATCTTGATAAGGGTTTTTTTGAAGGAAGGGGTTTTCTCTTTTGAGGGGAATGTTGTCTGGCTCGAGGACTCTAGCTCTATCTACTCATGTTGGATCCTCTTCGATCTAATCGAATCAAACCTCTATGTTTGAGATCTGATTAGGGTTTTAGTGTCGTCGGACCAGGCTTCATTCCCCCCAATTATTGCTCCCTGAATACTCCATTGTTCCTTATTCTTCCATTTTTCTCAATTTAGGGTTTCAGATCTTTGGATTGAACCGATGTTAAAGGTTTTGATATTTTAAATTTGCTTTCTCTGATTCAGTTACACGTTTTATTGATTAATATTTGCATTAAACACGGTTTTTATCTACGTGTGCTTGGGACCAGTAGGGAAAATAAAAGTTTTCAGGTACTTGCAGATTGGTGTAATGATGAAAGAATCTGACTTTCTTACTCTTGGAATCTGAAAAGTTTCATCATTACAACCTTTTCTACATATGTTTATAGTATTTTGAGTTTTTCTGCGCTGCTATGATTCTGATATGATTGTTTTTTTATTGTCAGGAAGAGTTAAGTTATAAGATTGGATCTTCTTGGTCATGCATGATGATGATAGTCTAGTTTCAGATCTGTCTGTTTATTACCATACCAGATCTACGAGATTTGAATCTTAATTCTTTATTAACTATTTATGACATAACTAGGGTTTTCTGGATCCTCTTCTGGAGTTAAGAAGAGTTATATATGCGATGACAATATTGTACTAACCCTTTTATTCTAAGGATAACTTATGCAGATACTTTTTGCATGGGATGAAGAGCTGTGGTCAAGAGCTAGAATTTCTATATCTCTTTCTCCTTCTAGATTACTCACACTGTATGAAACTGTAATCATTTTATATACCACTCAAATGTAAAAATATTTCATTTAGTCTCGGAATAAACTTAATTTTGTATGATCTATTGTTATAACTTGATTGCTAGCATTTTATAATTCTCTTTGGAGAATTGTGTCATCTGCTCGTGGAAGATTTGTGTCTTTACTATATACTTACATCTTTCTCTCGAGAATGAAGAAATACTTAAGTCCAGACTTGTTCTTGAAACCTTATCCTCTTAATGTACGATGAACATATTCCAGATATTTCGTAAACTATACGAAGTCTATCCAGCGGAACGATATATTAAGACTACTAAGTTATACATATGTGTGTGTGTGTGTTATTTATTTGTGTGTGAATTCATAAATTAAACAAAATGAGGGTAATGCAAAATTCAGGGTACTACAATTGCTCATTGAGTTTATACTTCGATTTATTTTGTGAAATAACTTAATTTTATATTTCGAAACGAGAAACCCTTTACTAATCTAGAAATATACTCCCTCTGTTCCTGAAAATAAGATTTTCTAGAGCATGCACGCTTATTAAGAATTTAATAAATATTTACTAATTTAATTTACTTTTTACTTTATTATACACTTTCCAATAACTTTCCACCAATGAAATTTAATCAATTCAAATATTCTCAATTAATGTTATCAAAAGTATGAAAAAGTACCTTAACAATATAGAAAATCTACTTTTGTGGAATAAGAAAAAAATCTAATAGTATCTCACAAGAAAAAGATTAGTTAGAGAAAATAAATTCTTATTTTAAAATAAATATGTAGAGGAAAATCTTACTACTAGTATTAAATAAAGTGATGCTTTTAATATTCTGGCCTTTCTAAACTTTTTCACGGATGACACAAGTTTCTATGAACCATGGCTCATCGGATTCATCTTTTTACTATGTACTTTTAACCGAAGACTTTGACCATGTTTTTACGGTTTTCAGTGTCAATCCTGCTAAACCTACGACTGTGGTTCTGGGTCAATTATTTTAATTTTGTTAGACTTCTCAAGTGTGTAATGACATTTATTATCGATAAAATACCTTAAATTTTCAACTGTCAAGCAATTAAAGGCCGGTTGCCTAAAATTTACCATAAGTGTGCTTTATTAATACTCCTTCTAAATGTAGGATGTTTCTAAAAAATTTGATGATGTTTTAAATTTTCTTGGTAACTTTTACTTCATTAAATACTGTGTAACCAATCATATTTAATCATTTATTGCAATTGGTTGAACACAATTATTTTATAGTTTAGGTATACTTTCTAGATAAATTTTTTTCTTAATACGTGTGTTTTTTCCTAAAAGTGTAACATAATGCATTTTTGTTAAAAGTGTAAGAGGTTGATTAGACAGAATTATAGTATATGTTAACGTCCGGTATTAAACTAGGTTGTGCGGAAGCTTCATCGGTAATCGTTTTGGAATCTCAACCTTGTGGAAAGTTATGGAATCTCGCTTCCAAAACGCTTCTAAAATAACCTATTTAAAAACACGTTGGAAGCTTACGATTCTGTTTCGGAATCACGCTTCCGCTTAAAAAAGACAATGTCATAAATAAATAAAAATTACAAATCATGTTTATTATTTTTATAAAAGTCTAAAATTTAATAGTAATGAAATAGATAGAATATAAATATACAAATATTAAAACTAACATTATCTTTATGCATTGAGATTCTTATTAGAGATATAACTTAATTTATGTGTATTTTTACATTCTTAATATGAAATCATTAAAATTATTATAAATGAATAAATGTTTTATTTTAATTTGAATTATATATTTTTAGTCATGAATTATAAATTTATTTTATTTAAATATATATAAGATTCTAACACGCACCCGCTTCCTAATTTTTTTAAAATCTTACTTCTACGTTTCCATATGATTCCGCTTCCGTGTACTCACTTCTAATTCCATGTAACATAGGTATTAAACCTCTTTGATACTCTCTCCGTTGCATTTTAGTTGTCGTTTTAGACTTGAGTACACATATTAAGAAAAAAATGTTATTTTGTATAGTTACTAAATAAAAACACCATTACCAATACACCTAAGTCCTAACCAATTTTCAATCATTAGAAAATTGATTAAAATATAAAATCAATAAATTTTGAATTGAAATTATAAAACTATACTTATTTTGAAACAAAAATTTTACTTTACATCGACAACTAAACTGAAATGGATGAAATATCATATATCTTTTCTGTTGATACACCATATATATATGGTATGAGATTGTGAATAGTGCATAATTCAACTATTTTTAGTTTCCTTTTTTATCTATTTTGCACAAAAAACTTATAATCTTAAATAGGGAAAAATAAGAGAATGGAATTGGATGGCCATGGATTTTAATTGGGCCAATACAGGCAATCATATTGAATAAGCAAAAAAAGAGCATTAAATAACAGAAGGCCCATTGTCGTTTACATAGTTCATTAGAAGCGGTGTGCTTGCTAAACTATATTAAAAAAAAAAAACTTACAGCGAAATCACTCATGCGAATTGCTCTTTTTAACTGGTGAAATTCAGAATAATAGGAAATATGTGAAAAATTCTTATGTGACTGCCATCCAAGGTATCCTCCACGATATTGGTATGATGAGTCGATCCGTGGACTGCCTCTTTCTCTTTTATCCCTCGTATCAAGAATAAGGCTGCTGATAGACTAGTTAAAGCAATGGCTGTTGTAGCTTTTAACTCACCTATGGTGTAAACTCCGTTTTTGTTTGCGACAAATAATGAATGGTTTGACAAAAATAAAATAAAGGAAATATGTGAAAATTCTATTTATAAAGCATAGCTTAACTTCTTATTATAAAAGCACCATAGCCTACTGGTTAAGGTTTAAAGGCTTCTATACCCATGTCTGGGGTTCGAACCCCAGACTATGTAATTTCTTGAAGATTACAGGAAATCCAGGTTTCAAGTCCCGGAGAGAGCGATTTATTAATGCAAGCTAGAGAAGAAAGGTTTACAAGGAATCTTCAACATGATGCAAGTAAATCTGGACGATTCAGATGATGCAGTTAGGCGTAGATCTTTATAAAGCAGGTAATATTGTCGGTTGTCGAATCGTCTATGTAATCTTTCTCATAAATTGTCATAATAAATCAGCGTTATAAAAAAAAAAACTTAACTTCTTATTAATTTGAAAAATTAAAATGATGATACAACAATATAAACTTCGATTAGTATAATAAATGATTTAGAAACAAAAAAAATTCTTTAGTTTACTACGCTTTGCAAAAAGAGTTATTCTTGGGTTCACCCCCTAGGGTGAACCACCAACCAATAAAAAATTGTCATTTTAAATCTAGTATCTTTTAATTAAGGAAACCAAATAACTTGCAAATTATATTATTTTTTCAAAATAAAATTTAAAAATAAATAAAAATAATATATAAAAAACGAATTCAAAAAAAAAAATGTTGTCAACAAAACACTAAACCCTAAGCTCTAATACTAAACCCTAAACTCAAATCCTAAACCCTAAATCTTTGGGTAAACCCTAAATCCTTGGGTAAACCCCTAAACCCTTGAAAAAACACTAAACATGTTGTCAACAAAACACTAAACCCTAAACTCTAATCCTAAACCCTAAACCCTTGGGAAAACCTTAAACCCTTGGGTAAACCCTAAACCCTTGGGTAAACCCTAAACCCTTAGGTAAACCCTAAACCCTTGGAAAAACACTAAACATTTGGATAAATTCTAAATTATAAATCTTAAACACTAAACTCTAAATCTTAAAAATAAATATTTTTTTTAAATAATCTTTTTTTAGAACTATTGTTATTTTTATTTATTTAATTTTTAATTTTTTATTTTTTATTTTAAAAGCATAATATAATTTGGCAAGTTATTTTGTTTCCTTAATTAAAAGATAGTAGATCTAAAATGACAACTTTCTATTGGTTGGTGAACCTATGAACCCAAGAAAAAGTCTTGCAAAAATATCAATATTAGAGTTTGTTAGTTGCATGCGCATAATTGAATACTTGATGACCCAGCGGCGTAAAATAAAATGGAATGATTGTAACTTCTGTTTAGAATGAAAAGTTAAAATGAAAAGTATGACAAGGGCCGATAAAATAAAGATATAATCTAAGGTCGAGACCCACACCGTCCCATAAAGTTGACTTATTTAGGAATATCGTTGTCTCATTTTCCACACAAAGTGAATATATGTGTCATTATTGTTAGTGTGCTCCGCTTTATCTTATCTATTTCAATTTCGAACGGGTCTAAGATATTCAACTTTTCTTATTTAATTTTTGGTTCTAGATACTGATAGAGTGACATGTCCTAGAATTTTGTATATATTTTTCTTTTCTTTTCTTTTCAGTGTACCATTAGTATTCGCTACCATGTCACACTACCACCAACTTGGACGGCCTCGTTTTTTATTCAACTCGCCAAGAAATCGGAAAACATTTTATAAAAAAATATATTCGTTGTATTTGTAATTCATAGCTGTGGTACCATTCAGAATATAAATATTAGGGAAGAATATCAATTTCCCAATTTCTCTTCTATTGAATTTTGTCTTTTGAATGTGCCAATATCTATGTTTTGAGTTATTCAAAATCCATCGAGATCAACCATATTTCTATCAGTTCAAAAAAAAAAATCCATCGAGATGTTAATATTACACCGATAAAGAAATTAGAAAACAACGTCCCGAGCGAAATCGACCCAACCGATTTATACCAAACCCGTTGACCCAATCGACTGAATAGGTTTTAAATATTTTAAAGGGTGGTTTATACGTCGGCATGTCGTCCGAGACCGGCTGTATTAGAAGTTCATCGAATAGTCCCTCACTTTTGATTATGACATTTATCTATTAAAGCTATAACAGTGGTATGTTTATATCTATTATACTTGTACGTTTTAGATATTGATTTGCATGATGTGTACATGAAGTCATACATAATAATAATTATATAGAAGTGACATTTTGATTACAAGAATCCAAAAAATATACATCGCCTCCACACCACCACCACATCTTGATCATGTGACGACATCGATTCGGTTTCTTTATAACTAACAATACCTAAGCCGCTCCAATAATGTATAAATAATCGTTGCACGTAATTTAATGAAAGGAAAGCAAACAGAAAATGAAAGCAGTCGACTGATCAACATTGTGCCAATAATTAAAGTTTAAGCAAAAAAAAAAAAACACTTTGTGCCAATGGATGTTACTTAATTTGCTATATCGTTGGATTTATTATAAGTTTCTTAAAACTTATTCTATCCGTTTAATAAAAAAGAAGTCTTGAGTATATGAGATTAGTCAACTGTAAATTTTCATTTCTAGATATACTTTGATCACGCTATTGCTGATATGTTTCCGTCACTACATGATGGTTCATATTTTAGGTAAAACAGTAGTTAGTCGAATAATTTGACTAATTTACTCGGTTATTACTTAATTAAAAGTGTCAACCTTTTTCTTGAGTCACCAACCCAATATTAATCGTGGCCCTCGGTTCGTGGGTCGTCACTACTCATTTATGTTCAGCTCAGACCTCAGTTGCTGACCACATTAGTACTCTTAGAACTATCTGTTGACGATAATTCACTATGTATATATGAGCGATTAGCACAAAAAATTAATATCATCAACTACACACGGTGTATCATATATATATACAAAGTACAAACCAATACAAATATTATTTTGTATTTAATCTAAATTTATTGATCAAGGAATTATAGGTTATTGATGAATAAATAAATTTGGCAGGAATGGTAAGATAATTGGTAAAAAAACAAAGGAAAACCACGCTTTTACACACAAAGACAAAACATAAGATTTTTTTAACAGAAGATTATTTCATTCCGTTATGCAGATGTTCAGGGAAAATTTGATGTCGCAAACAAATTTTTTGCATAATGATAGATTTGATTTTGTAAATGATAGAATAGTCTTATAAAACATTTTTTTAATATATAGAAATGGAAAACATATATATTCGTATAATTTTACGAATCAAAATAATATTATTGTTAAGAATATATGTTGTCTATGTTTTTTCTTTCAAGTCTCACACTTCCCATCATTATTATAATGTCTTATTGTATTTAATTACAATATAAGAAGTACAAATCGATAGAACTTCTCGAATATATTATAGTTAACTATCGTTTATTTTTTTTCACAATTATTGCTGATTAATTTATAACTTCTTAAAAATACCCATTGGTTGTTATGCGGTTTTTATAAAGCAAATGACAACCAAATAGGAAATTAAAATACCACCACTGTATTTATTATGAGAAATTGAATAAGAAAATAGGAGAGTCCCAATTCATTTCGATGGACTTATTCTTTACAGTTATGTATTTTCTCTTTATAAACAAAGCCCCCTCGTTTGCTTCTTTCATTCATCTAGTTGTTATCTCCACAAAAAAATGAGCAACCTTATTAGTTCTCTCGAATTCTCATCTCTTACACTTGAAGACCCATGGCCTGCTTTCTAGCCTAATTTCCTTTGAGAATCTTTTTTTTTTAAATTCTGAGTCCTTGTTTTTCCATCATTTTTCTAAAACGCTTTCTAAAAATCATGGGGACTGGAGAAAAAAACCTGAAAAGCTTCCATTTACATCGCAAACAAACGGTCAAAAACAAAGATATTCCAAAAGGATGCTTAGCGATCAAAGTTGGATCACAAGGAGAAGAGCAGCAAAGATTTATAGTTCCTATTTTGTATTTTAATCATCCGTTGTTCATGCAGCTCTTGAAAGAAGCAGAAGATGAGTATGGATTCGATCAAAAGGGCACCATCACGATCCCTTGCCACGTGGCTGAGTTTCGTTACGTTCAAGCTTTGATTGATGGAGAGAGAATGGTTTATCATGGTAATAAGAACCATCTTCATAAACATAGCGGTCGTGAGCTGTATCATCCTCTTGTTGGATGTTTTAGAGCGTGATGAACGATGTGGATGAGGAGGATGAATGAATGCTTGTATGCGCTTAAATTTTCAATCCTTGTGGAGTTGAGGAGCCAAAACTGGCCTAACCCAAGAATAAAGTGATTTTTCTGTTTTCTTTTTTACGATTTTAGTATATTTTCTGTAATTTGTATGGAATATCAAGTTAAAAGAAAGTTAATTTTTTCTGATTTTATTGGTTTAGTCATTTTTGAATGACTGGAGATAATCACCACGACGATGATCACAAGAAAATGAAGAAGATGAAACTTTTTTTGTTGTAAATTTGCATCTGCAATTTAGTCAAGACATGTATAAATTTGATAGCAAGGAAAAAATAAATATAATGAGATATTTGAAACAAATATTCAAAAAAAGGAAAAGTAACTTTGAGTTGCATAAAGACAACAAATTTTAGTTTTTTTTTGGAAAAACACAAACTGTAGGTTTATGATTAGTTCAGATATTAGGTATCATCTATTTTTCATGAAATTTCATAAACACTGAATTTGTAATAGTATTGGATCTTCGTGATACTTTTGAAAAAAAATGATGACAAAACAAAACACTTCAAGCATTTAACTACAAAAGCTATTTTACCAACCAAAAAAAAATACAAAACAGAAAATTATAGTAGTTCTGTAAAGAAGATAAATTAGTTTCCGAAAATAAAAAAGCTTTTACATTTATTATTTACTGATAATAGTCTTTTTTTTTTTGCAAAGCCAATAGATAAAAATGTGAGGCCATTCTACAAATTTTGAAAGATTATGAAAAAGCGTCGGGACAACAGATTAATTTTTTGAAATCGTCACTACAGTTTAGACATAAGGTTTCAGATTCAGTACGATTAGAAGTACAACATGTATTGGGTATTACTATACTAGGTGGCATGGGAACATACTTAGGAATACCAGAGAGTTTTGGTGGTTCTAAAATACAAGTTTTGGTTTTCTTAATGAAAGGGTTAATAATAAAGTCAATAATTGGAGTCTCCGATTTATTACGAAGGGGAAGTCTTAATTAAATCAGTAGCATCTCCCATGCCAAATCATGTTATGTCTTGCTTCCGTTTACCAAAAACGGTTACTAAGAAACTTACGAGCACAATTGCTCATTTTTGGTGGGGTGGCAGCGGCAATACAAATGGTATGCATTGGTTTTCATGGGACAAAATATGTAAGGATAAAGCTGAATGGGGCATTGGTTTTAGAGATATTCAGAATTTTAATACGATTTTATTAGAGAAAAAGTTGTGGAGATTAATCGACAAACCTTATTCGCTTTTTGCAAGAGTATTTAAAGGTAGATATTATCAAAAGTCAGGTCCTTTGGATCCTATAAGATCATATTCTCCTTCATATGGGTGGAGGAGTATAACATGATCTCTGGTTAATAAATGGCTAATCAAAAGAGTGGAAACATGTTCAAGCATTTCAGTATGGAATGATCCTTGGATCCCCCACTCCTCGCCCGAGGTCAGCAATCCCAAAATTTTCACATCAATTCTTGAATCCATTACTTAAGGTGGAGGATTTAATTAATCCAGTGGATCTCTCTTGGAATCTGAATTTACTCAAAGCATATGTTCATCAGGACGATGTGAGTACTATACAGAGTTTAGCCATTAGTCGTAACCCTAAGCCATATTCATATGGCTGGCATTTTACGGATAATGGTAAATATATGGTTAAATCAGGCTATCGGACCGAGAAATTATATCTTGCTATGGGTGCTCAGTATAGGGATATGGGGCCAGATACTAAACCATTATTGGCGCACTCTTGGAAGCTGCAATGCTCACCAAAATTGAAACATTTTGTTTGGCAAATAATCTCTGGTTGTTTACCGGTGTATAGGAATCTTCACTCACGAGGGCTTAAATGTGATACGCAATGTCAAATGTATGGGGCTGAGGAAGAATCTATTAATCATGTGTTTTTTTAATGTCCATTAGGACTTCAAATTTGGGCGTTATCTAATATTCCATCATGCCCAAGGATTTTTCCGACCCCAACTCTTTTTACAAACATGGACTATTTTTTTGGCGGATACCAAAAGAATCAGATTTGAGCTATTTTCCATGGATTCCTAGTATATTTGGAAAAATCGGAATGCTAAGATTTATAAAAATCAGATAAGGGATCCTTTAGATCTTCTCCGGACTGCGGAAATAGAAAGTGTCTTGTGGGCTGAATCTCAGACCAAAAATTCTATAAACCGGACATTCCCACATATTGTGGAGAACCATATTGCATATGACATAAATAAGTGTTACATTGATGGGGCATGGAGGGAACAAGATTCTTGCACAGGGCAATGATGGGTTTATAAAAAAGGTGGATCAACTGATACTATGATGGGTGCAATGCTATTCGCAAGAGTCTATCACCTTTACATACTGAATGTGAAGCTTTGATATGGGTGATGGAGTGCATGAAGACCCTACAAATCTCAGAAGTGGTGTTTGTAACTGACTATTCTCAACTGGTGAAGATGGTGTCTACACCAACAGAATGGCCGGCGTTCATTACACACACGGAGGAGTACTTTCTGCGATGTAAGAATTTTTTTCATCCTTTTACTATTCAACATATTCCAAGGACAAAAAAAACACTGGCGGATAAGCTGACACGAGGTGCTAGGAATCAGCTTTCTGCTATAGTTTATGTTGACTTAATTTTCTCGAGGTGGCTCTTGGGTTATGAATCAACTAAGTTTTGTTTTAATTTTTTGTTGTAAAAAAAATAAAATAAAAATAAAATAAAATAAAAATAAAAAAGCTTTGTAGTTTCCTTGTAGTCCGTAGACTAATGAGTACGAATAAACCCACTCATCTCATTATCATAATTTATAATAAATGGTCATGATTTTATTGTCGGCACCATTATAGAAAAGGAAAGGTTTAGCTTTTTTTGGATTATTATCACTAATTGTTGTTTTTTAACTTTTCATTTCAATTTTAATACGGTGATTATGGTTTACTTTATTTTTTTATAGTAGAGGTGAATTATACTTTAATGATATTCTATTTTATTCTATTTTAAGAAAAAAAATAGAGTAACATTAACGTATAACGCAAAGAGTTAAAGAAAAAATAAAGTAAACTATTGGAGATGGTTTATAACATTGTACTTTCTTGTCCCTAAGTTTTAAGTTTTAGCCCTTCCAATTTGTATTTTGTTTGGTTTAATAGTTGGTTTTTCTTGTGCATGAATATTATGTTAGACTATATTGCTAATAATGTTTTCAATATAATTCAGAAAGTACTAATTATGATATCAGACATTCGTTTCCTATAGTCTATGTTGAGAAGTCGTTTCACAAACTCTTTACCTTATGATGAAACAGAAGGCCAAGGTAAGTCATCGTAGTTCGGTTCAGTTCTTAATTACCACAGTGCGAAAGATTCCAGATTCTATGCGTGCCCAGAAAGGGCTGCTTCCACATAAGAATATATATGTACTAACTCCAGTATTTCATATATCAGTTTGAAGGCTGTATGATCTGTGTAGAATTTCAGGGGCGACATAGTATGCACTTCCAACGATATCATTCAGTCTTTCATCTGTATAGAGGAGTTAAAAAAAGATTCACTATTAGGTAGCAACATTAAAGCTAATCAAGGAAAGGCTGAAGTATGAAAAATCTTACCGGGTCTGGTAGACCTAAATGTGACAACGATCATCATTAGTATAACGCTTGAAGAATACATCGTTCATGAAACATTAGAATATGAAACTCAGACATGAAATTATTTGATTGCCATCATGTCCTAGTGCAGACAAATCAACAACAGTACACATTACTGTCTGCTCAACTCATTTCCAGACAAAATATTTTTCTATCTAAAGAGACGTCGACATTGTTCCTCTCAAAAGAATCTGCTGTAAGAAGACATTATCCAAACCCATGAATCTACTTTCACTACTTCAATCTGCCCGTCCCTACTATAAAGCAGGTGAAGCATTGGGTTTAGGCAACTTAGAATATAAACAAAATGTAGGCCACATTTTCAAAAATTTGATGTTGCTTAAATGGTCAAACAAAAAGAGGTTGAGGTTTCTTTATTCCCTGTATAATGCTTCGAACCAGCTCACAACCATCTTGTATATAATTTTTTTCATTTACAGTTTTAGAGTATAACTATATAGGCTACATTATATTAGTGTATATCGTATAAGTTTAGATAATGATTGTTGATACTTATTTATAACTCTAGAGTGTATCTCTAGATCTGGTCTTATCAAAGATCTTGTACGTGTTGTATAAATAAACTCTCATGACATCAATAATATACACATTGAAACCTATCTTGGAAAGTGTCAGATCTGCGGTGTTCAGGGACACAGTGCACGTCGATGCCCACATTACTCCTCTGCCTCTCCACAGTACAGTTCTCAATACCGTCCAGGGGCACCGTTACTACAGACACCACAGTGGCATGCTCCTCAACAAGTGGCTCATCCCCAATGGAATCCTCAGGCTCACTATACAACTGCGAGCACAACTGACATGTCCATGTCACCTTGGCTACTTGACAGTGGTGCCTCGCATCATATAGCCTCAGACTTCAATAACCTGTCGCTGCATGCACCGTATCAAGGAGATGATGACGTTATGATAGGCAATGGAACTGGATTACCAATCACCCACACTGGTTTAACCAAACTTCCTTTCTCTTCTCGACCTTTAACACTTACTAATGTTCTTTGTGTTCCATCAATGAAGAGAAGCCTTATCTCAGTTAACAAACTCTGCAAGACTAACAATGTTATGGTACAAATGTGCCCTCCTGATTTTCAGGTGAAGGATCTCAGAACGGGGGCAACACTGCTCAACGGCAAGGCCAGTAAAGGTGTTTATGAATGGCCGACTGAATTCCCATCTAGTTTTAACAGTGCTTTGGTTTTTTCTTATTTTAAAACTTCAAAATCGGGTTGGCACTCGCGTTTAGGCCACCCAAACTCTCAAACTCTTAATCATATGCTTTTAAGTTTTCATTTACCAGTATCGTCTCAATCATATTTACCTTGCAATTCTTGTTCCAGAAATAAAACACACAAACTTCCATTCTCAAACACCACCCTATCATCTACTCGTCCACTTGATATCATATTCTCTGATGTTTGGACATCTCCTATTTATTCAATTGATGGTTACAAGTATTATGTGCTATTTGTTGATCATTTTACAAGGTACACTTGGTTGTTTCCGATGAAAGCAAAATCTCAAGTTGCTCAGATCTTTCCAGCTTTCAAAATGCTGGTGGAAAATCGATTTAAGTCAAAGATGACAACCCTGTACTCAGACAATGGGGGCGAGTTTGTTGGCCTATGGTCGTATCTAGCTCAGCACGGCATTGCTCATCACACGACACCACCACACACGCCGGAGCACAATGGTGTGTCTGAACGCAAACACAGACACATCGTGGTGACAGGACTAACGGTTCTTCAACACGCCGGCATACCAAATACATATTGGAGCTACTCCTTTGCCGCTGCAGTCTACCTCATTAATCGCATGACAACACCGGTGCTAGCACATTCATCTCCGTTCCAAGTCTTGTTTCAAACATCACCAAACTACAGCAAGCTCCGCTCCTTTGGATGTCTCTGCTATCCATGGATACGACCCTACGTACCAACAAATTCACTCCTCGCTCGACCCCATGTGTCTTCTTGGGTTATTCACTTACTCAAAGTGCCTTTATATGTCTTGATGTTCCTAAATCTCGCGTCTTTATATCTCGACATGTCGTTTTTCATGAGTCTATCTTCCCATTTTCATCCTTTTCAAATATGTCTAATGTGTCTGATGATCATTGCGTGCCTAACTCTTCAAATTTAGCTTCCTCTGTTCCAATATTCAGTCAGTCAGTCACAGCACCTTCGGCGCCTACAACGACAGCGTTGCCTCCGGTCTCAGACACTTCACCAACAACTACAACAGCACCACCACCACCGTCTACGACAACACCAACAACATCAGACAACAACACATCACTCACAACTCAGTCAAGCAACATGCACTCCATGACAACCCGATCCAAAAACAACATCACCAAAACAAATAAGAAGTATGGCCTCGCGGCTATACTTGCAGAACTGGAACCAGTCAACCTTGCACAAGCACTGAAAGACAAACGATGGCGAATATCCATGAGTGATGAATACAACGCCATAGTCCGCAACAGAACATTTGAACTTGTTCCTCGGTCACAAGCTACAAACATTGTAGGCTGTCGATGGATCCATCGCATCAAATACAATCCAGACGGCACTGTCAAAGGGAACAAGTCGCGCCTGGTAGCCAAAGGATTCCATCAACGGCCAGAAATAGATTTTCATGAAACATTCAGTCCAGGCATCAAACATGTCTCCATACGTTTAGTCATTGGCTTGGCAGTTGCTAGAAACTGGGCTCTTAAGCAACTTGATGTCAACAACGCATTCCTGCAAGGAGATCTCCAGGAGGAAGTGTACATGACTCAGCCACCTGGCTTCGTTGACAAAGACAAGCCGGATCATGTATGCAGACTTCGCAAGGCTATATACGGTCTCAAACAAGCTCCTCGAGCTTGGTACAATGCTCTACGTGATGCTCTCCTCAGTGTTGGGTTCACAAACTCACTGGCTGATGCATCCCTGTTCGTGCTCAGCTCAGGAAGTCTACTCATCTACATCCTAATATACGTCGATGACATCATAGTAACATGCAACAACCTGGTGGAGATCACCAAGTTTATTAAGTATCTTTCATCTCGCTTCTCTCTCAAGGACCTTGGCGATCTCTCGTACTTCCTTGGCATGGAGGTTCATCGGTCTTCAGCAGGGCTCCACCTTACACAAACCAAATACATCACCGACATACTCACCAAAACCAAGATGCTAGGAGCCAAAGCTGTCGCAACTCCTATGTGCTCCACGCAAGTCTTAACTCAGAAAGGAGGTGTGTCTCTTGAGGATCCTCTCACCTTTCGAGCGATAGTAGGAAGTCTGCAGTATCTCTGCCTTACACGCCCAGACATAGCCTTTGCAGTCAACCGATTGTCACAGTTTATGCACTGTCCGACAACACTTCATCTGGAGGCTGCAAAACGTGTACTTAGATACCTCGTTGGCACTGCGAACAAAGGGTTATTCTTCTCCCGCAACACACCGCTAACACTTCATGCCTACTCGGATGCAGACTGGGATGGAGATCAAGATGATTAAACGTCTACAGGAGCGTACATTGTCTACCTAGGCAAGCAACCTATTTCGTGGAGCTCAAAGAAGATGAAAGGTGTTGCTCGGTCAAGCACAGAGGCCGAATACAGAAGCCTCACAACAACAACAGCAGAAGTTATGTGGATTGCGCATCTACTTCGAGAACTTCGTTTTCCACTAACCGCTACACCAACACTGTACTGTGACAACATCGGAGCTACGTACCTCGCAGCAAATCCGGTCTTTCACTCACGAATGAAACATCTGGCCTTGGACTATCATTTTGTCCGTGAGCTGGTGCAATGCAAGTTACTTCGAGTGTCACATGTCAGCTCCACTGATCAGTTAGCTGATGCCCTGACCAAACCACTTCCGCGGGCAAGGTTTCATGATCTTTTTGTCAAGATTGGACTCTCTCCGACTCGTCCATTTTGAGGGGGCGTATTAGTGTATATCGTATAAGTTTAGATAATGATTGTTGATATTTATCTATAACTCTAGAGCGTATCTCTAGATCTGGTCTTATCAAAGATCTTGTACGTGTTGTATAAATAAGCTCTCATGACATCAATAATATACACATTGAAACCTATCTTACACATTACTTTGACATGCTTTAAGCTTCAGAAAGGTTTGGGACGACATTGACGTCAATTACCACAATGTGGAGATCATTATAGATATTCCAAAAATCACCTCCACAAGGATGATCATAAGAATGGAGATTTGGACCTTAACCTTGGAGATGATATTGACAGCAATAGGATGGTCCTTGATCTCTCCGTTCTTACCAAGGCCAGAACATGTATGACCGAAATGCCTTCGACCCACTTCTTTTCCCAGTTCATACTTTGCTCCAGAACATGTATGATCGAAATGCCTTAATCTGTTTTGCATGTGCGATTATTTATAGAAATCACTTGGAGATTTGATATTTGTAAACTTTCTCATTGTTTGTTTTCTGTATAAAAGTTGTACCTCGAAACGGACAATGCATTATTAGTTGAGCCCAGCGTATCGCTAAAAATCTTAAGCTTATTACAAGTGTTCAAAAGAAACATCCTAGCCCAATATAGGCCTAACATCTCCCCAGTAATCAACCCTTTTCTATGTCGAAAGGTCAAACATAAACTAACTCTTAAACTCAATAGCATAACCATGACGAAAATTGTAATGAAAACTAAATTAACCCACCGACCTGATATAACACTTAGTTTTCTTTCAATCACTATAAATATTGGATTGCATTAACAATATAACTAATCGTGGCACCTTATAATATTTAGACAAAATAACTAATCAATGGTTGCTTAAGGATTAAATCGAACGAAACATTGAAAAGGGCACTTGTCTGTCTATACACTAGTTGGTGAGGGTTTGGTTAAGGTCGTTGCCACAACACCTAAATCTAGTGACGAAACAATTTAAGAATCCAAGAGTAACTTTGAAGGTAACACTACTAAACAAACATACGAGTATGCATATGTCAATGTCACTTTCCTATAAACTTAATGATTATTCGAATCCCATCCCTATACACACATGCGTATATGTTGTACTATATGTTGTATATATTTGTAATATACCTATATTTACTTCAAAATAATTAAATTATTTATATTCTTGCTTCAGCAAGAAGCATGCAGTGGTACATTTGGACCGGCGGTTTTTTGGAGTTGTTGGATTGTTGATCATGTGATAAATTCAGCACACGCATATACATTACATTTTCAATATGGATGTATTTAAACATATATGGACTAACGATCTGACACTGCAAAACTAGTGTATATTTATAAACCACATTTTGTTTTATTATCTAGATGTTACGCATAATGATAAATATTGCAATATGCATCTGTCCGTGTCGACGGGGACAAAATAATTAATTAAACATAAAAACAAAAATGTTACTTTAGGTAAAGAAAACTTGATGATAAACTTTATATTTTTTAACTAGGGTCTATATCAATATATGACAATCAAGATGGAGACGCGCAGAAAAACCTGGAGATTTATTTAAACCTTTAGTTTTAAAATTTACTGGTAGTTATTAAAAAAAAAAAAACATTAGGTGAATAAAATCATAAGTAAAAGACTACAAGTTTTTTTTACCAAAAAGAAAAAAACTACAAGTGCATGAGATATCACGTGAACCGTCGAAATGTTCGTTATAATGTCTTCATCGTACGGCAACGCAATGAATTAAAACAGTGGATATCACGTGAACCAGTGTGCTCAGTAAGTGCGAGCGATCATTAACTCAGTTATTTCCTCGCGTAGGGATTTTCCGGGATCCTTAACTATATTTCGGGGTTAACACCGTCTTATAGGTATAGATTTATAATCAAATAATAATACGGCCAACAAATTACAATCTTAGTTATATAATATTGCAGAATCAATTTGTCATAAGGCTATAATATAGTTTTATAAAATAAATTACAGGTGAAAAAATAATCATATCCTATCTAAATATAATTGAAAACGATGACTAATTTTTATCAACTAAAGTTATAAGAACTAAAATGATTGAAAAGCGAGAGTATATAGGGAGTAATGGTCTAATTATGGAAAGAAAAAGCTTAAACCAATAATCATGATATCGAATAATTACAGCACGACCGTTTTCTAATTATATACACACCTAAAAATAAATAATGCGTTTAGCTATCATAAGCTTGAGCTATAGAACCATGATTTGAGCTGGCTATATACTCCATGCATTTCATAAAAATAGTCATTTTAGTATTTTGATTTTGTTTCACAAAAATGTCACTTTACATTTTTAATGCAAATTTGTAAGTAATATTCCAATTTTAATATTATTAAACTAATGTATTAATTGGAAAGGGCTTTTTTTGTTAATGTATTAATGATAGATAAAAATAAATTTTTATTAGTTTTCTTTTGACACTCTTTACGAAACAGAGGAGTACGAGTTATTGGAAATAAGTTGTCGCCCACCGAATTAGATTGTATGAAAATATTTAAATATTACATATAAAACGTAAACCAATCCTAGAAAGATAGAACATTGTGTATTCCAGTATTCGACGTGAAGAATCATCGTGCATTTCAGTATTTGACGTGTTACAACTTACAAGAATGTCGACGAACCAGTGCACATGTAACCATGTGACAACGTATCCCGAAACCAAAAACTAATCAAAAAAATAGCCAAGACAATACAGCGAGGTCGTCTTTTCTGATGCCGAGTTATTGTAGCCCCCACTTAACAACGACGTTGTATAGTATACAATGTATACGTTTAATCATTAATGGTGCTTACATTTTTATGATTAACAATATGAGCATAACGAAAATTAGCTGCATGTTCTTAAATCTTTGCAGGTTTTTAAATATACTTATTGAGATTTGAATACGTAAATTTAATTTTTAAGTTGTATTGACTTTTTAAAAATAGATTTGAAAAGGGTAGACACAAGTCACTTATCATTGTAAGTTGTAACTGTATAAGTCTGCAACTGGAATGATTTTTTTGGAATTAAAACTTCCAGAATGCTTAATTCATTCTGTAACATTCCATATCATTCCAGAAAAAAAAAATTAACTATCATTTGAAAAATTATTTCGAATCAAAAACGTTTTGCAATAAGTGGAATGCTGATTCTGTTCCATTAAATTCCAAAAATAATAATTTTTATCATTACACATATTCGTTTTACTTGTCATCAGTTACAAAAAAAATATTCCTTTTTGTGGATAAAGATTTATGTTTTCCATTATGTCATTGTTGGAAATGGCATTCAAGCTTACCGTCGAAAGTTACCTCTGCTCAGTAATGGATTTGATGCTTGATCTATAGAAATTAATTTGGAGAAAAATTTATTTAGAGATTTAAGGATTTCATTTTAGAGTAGAATATAATTTAAAAAAAATAATTTTAATGGAATTTAACTTAGTGATTCCACTATTGTTTAGTCCTTGATTGTTTGGGTGAAATCAACATCAACTTATGACTTAATATGTGAATTTAATCGTTTGGAATTCGTGTTACAAAAGAGAAAAAATCGTTTGGAATTCAACATGTGTCTTTAGAAAATTTATTAAATTATCAATTTTCTCTAATATCATGAGGTACAGACACTAAAGAGCCATCCATATAAACGAAATTGTCAATTAATGAACATGTAAATAAAACAAAATCAAAGAAAGTTCCAAAACGAACACTGACTCGTATGTCCCCCATTCTTACTTGTCAACCATCTCGCCTACGCATCTTCTAGGCAGCGTCACGAGCCGTCTCACTATTCTAACGGTATATAAATCTTATCACGAGACATGATTGGCATGTCTGGTTGGACTGTAACTGTAAAAAATTTACTTTAGTCTGTAGAATTTTTTGATTTAGCTTTAAGAGATGTAACTTTAAAATTTTCTACAGGTATAAAGATGAAGCTTTAAAAAATAAGATTTTTACAACTATTTTTGTGTGTTTTTACTTTTTACTGTATCTTTAGTTTTTTTGTTCTAGCTTTAAAAATCAAGATAAATCATAATTGGTAGTATTTAAGGCTGTAGATGAAAATTAAAGTTAAAGTCACTTCTTACAGTCCAACCAATCACCCCCTCTGCATTATATCTTTTTCAAAAACCAATACTCTTTCCGTTTCATTTTAATTGTCGTCTTAGATTTATGCACACATAATAAGAAAACATTTTATTTTACATATTTCCAAAATAAAAATATCATTACCAATACACCTAATCATATTTCAACCAATAAAAAATAGTCTAGAGAATATTGTAAATTAATTTTGCATTGAATAAAACATACTTATTTTGGAACGATAATTGTACTCTACAATGATAACTAATTTGAAACGGAAACAGTATTTTTTACTTTCATGAGGTGGTTTCATTTTTTATTTTACGTCTCCCTCGCTCTTTCGCCCTATCCACTAAATACAGATCCCAAAAACAAAAACACATAGGTAAAATAAGAAAAAGATTCGTCCCTTTGTTCCTACGCGATTATCTGTAAATTTTCGTTCGTTTTCTCGCATTATCTTTCTCACCAAATGGTCCCTTATATCCCACTCTCTCTTTCTCTCACACTCAAAGCTTCATCTTCTGTTTCACTCCACCGTTAATATTACATTCTCTCATTTTCTCCGAGCAAACCGAAAGAACTATGACAAACTTCTCCCGATCAAAGTCCACCGGAACTACTAGGTTTCCGGATGTCAAAACAACCCGACCCGGTCCAGACATATATGAGAATATCTACCACGATGACTACGACTACGAAGAAGAACATAGCACTGCGAGCACAGACTACTACGACGTATCCACGCCGTTGAGCTCACATGGGTCGAGATCTGGACCCGGGTCGGGTCAATACACGATCCTCGACATTTTTGCGGTGGTGCTGAAGAAGTCGCTTGTAATGTCTTGTACTATGGAGAGAGGTGATGATGATGTGGCGGCGTCTATGGATATAGGTTGGCCTACGGAGGTTAAGCACGTTAGTCACGTTACTTTCGACCGGTTTAGTGGTTTTCTCGGTCTTCCCTCTGAGCTCCAACCGGAGGTCCCTCCTCAAGCTCCTAGCGCCAGGTCCGTTAATTATTATTTATTACCGCAAAAGATTATACTCTCTCCGTTCCTTAAAGATACATATTTTAGAAAAAAAAATTGTTTCTAAAAGATTCATTTTTTACATTTTTATTAACTAATTGCAAACTTCAAAAATCTTAATTGCACTAATTGATTTTTTATTGGTTTAAAATTGTGGAAAGAAGATAAACACAAAAAATATGCAAATTTAATGTGTTTTATTAAAATGTGTGAAAAAACTAGAATATGTATCTTGAATTAAAGTTTCAAAAAAAAAAAGATTGTATAAAGTACTTTGAATTCAATTATGAGATATTAATTTCATATATATCTCTTGAAAATATATTTATTATTTCGTAGCTGGAAATCTGCACTTGACATGTTACTGTGTTGGATTGAATCATTAAGATGGTTGTTGCTTAGATTAAATGCATGAATACGACATGCGTGTTAGTTAGTTAACAGAAGAAGATCCTCTTACTTTTTTTTAAAAAATACAAGATTAATCAAGAGTGAAAATTTGTAAGAACCGAATACCCTATAGAATAGGTTTTTGATGATTTAGGTTTTGGGCTTTCACTAGATTGATTTGTATCCTGAAAAATACATATATAAACAAAAACCATATTACATAACAAATTTGACCAAATAATAATAATAAATTCTTACATGGCTTATTTTCCAATAAATGCGTCTAAGAATATTTTATTGATAAATACCCAATAGATATCTTATTAGTTAAAAAGATAAAATTGGAAAAATATAAAAAAGGAAAAAAGGAGAGTGTTTTAATTTGTTTAGATAGTAAATTTTAATCAAATAATATTTTTTATTAAAATATTAATATTATTGTTTAAATATCAAGTTGAACGAAAATGTTAGAGAAAAAAAATCATGATTTGGCCTAATCAATAAAAGCACTGTAGAAAATCCATACGCCACAGATGTATTTTCTTCGTAATTATATTAGTCATTATATTTGTGGATCTCTACAAATTGGGGGCCACGTGATTTGTTTTTAAGGAGTATGATCGTATTTTTCAAAAATATGTTTCTATTTGCCTTTCATGTCAACAGACAATAATATAAGGACTAGGCAAAATATCAGAATCTGAAGAACCAAACCGATCTCGATCCGAAAAAATAATACCAAATCCAAACTGGAATTGGTTAAATATCTGAATTATTCAAAATTTTGGTTTTTGGAGAACCGAAACCGAATCTGATCCGAAGCGAAGTATTCTGGGTACATGAATGTATCCGAAATAGATTTATATAATTATATATATTAATTAATTTTAGATTTAATATATATATATATATATATATATATAAACATCTAGAATATATAAGATACTTTTAAACTGGTTTAAATACTTAAAAATATATACAAATAATCAATAGTAAATATATAAAATATTAAAAGTATACTTAAAACACCAAAATACTTAAAATAATTATTGATTCTCTATCCAAATATTTGAACTAAAATAATTTAATGTTAAGTTTAGGTATTCTGACATATGTTATTCAAATTTATATTTAATATATTATTTGTTTATAGTTTTTGAAAAATTTAAAGTATATAAATATATAATGAATTTTAAAATTTTAAAAGTAATTTAAATGGGTTATCCGAACTCGAACGAAACTCGCAAAAATCCGAAGCGAACCCGAAGTGAAATTTAGAAATATTAGAATAAGGCTAAAATCTTTGACCCCGAAAACCCGAAACCCAAACATACCTGAACCGAATCCGATTAGGTACCAGATAGATAGTTTTTCATAATATAATGGACTTCCAAATTTTCTTAAAAATATAAACTCATTAATTTTTTTATCTTAATATACTACTATCCATGTTTCCAAACAAATCTATTTTTTAAAACTACAATCTATGTTTGCAAACAAACCTCTTTTTTAAAACTGCAATCCATGTTTCCAAACAATTTTTTTTTTTTTAAACTACAATCTATGTTTCCAAACAAATTTTTTTTTTTTTAAATTGCTAGAGATGTTTCCAAACAAACCTAATTTGTATTTGAGTTTTAATAAGATAGATTGGTAGGAACTCGTAGATTGTCAGTAGATAGAGTTGAGAAGGACTAAAGAGATTAGTTGTTTTCTACTGATAGAACTTGGATGTTTTTGTAAATGCTTTTACTTTATCATCAAAATTTTGAGTTTATTAATGTTCGTATAAAAAACGATTTTAGCGATCAAACTATGGATTCTCACTAAATTTGGTTTGTCTAGACATCATAGTATTTTATTCCTTCTATTTTTCAGTGTGAGCGTGTTTGGAGTATCAGCAAAGTCGATGCAATGCTCGTACGACAACAGGGGAAATAGCGTCCCAACGATCCTTCTCAGGATGCAGAAACGCCTATATACTGAAGGTGGTCTCAAAGTAAGCCTCTACTCTCTTTTGTAAAAATTAAGATTACTTTCGGATCAAAAGAATTCTGATATTATGTGTGATTGTTTTATTGCCCTAAGGCAGAAGGAATATTCCGAATAAATCCAGACAATGGCAAAGAAGAGCATGTCCGAAAGCAGCTAAACCGCGGTGTAATACCACGTGGAATCGATGTTCATTGCTTGGCGGGTTTAATAAAGGTGTAAAAAAGAACAATATATCTCGTTTCTCCAACATTACTTTAGGTTCAAAAGGTTTAATCTTCCTTTTTCATGAATCAGGCCTGGTTTAGGGAGCTACCAACAGGAGTTCTTGATGTTTTGACACCAGAGCAAGTGATGAAATGTAACACAGAAGAAGATTGTAACAAGCTCGTGACTCTTCTTCCTCCGGTTGAATCTGCACTTCTTGATTGGGCCATCGGTTTAATGGCTGACGTGGTGGAGCATGAACAGTTTAACAAAATGAATGCTCGCAACGTAGCTATGGTTTTCGCACCAAACATGACCCAAGTATGTAAAAAAATATGCTTTTCCCGCTAATGAAGGCTTTGATGTTTCAAAACTCTCATGAAAATGTTTTGTTATTGTAGATGGCAGATCCATTAACCGCATTGATCCACGCGGTACAAGTGATGAACTTTCTCAAGACTTTGATCTTAATGAACCTCAAAGAGAGGGAAAATGCAGATGCCAAAGCAAGGTGGATCGAGAAACAAACATCAGATCCATCAGAAGAATGGGAACAACAACACTCTGAGATATTAGCCCCTAAGAAACCCAACCATAACCCTAAGTTCTTGAGAGTGGCTACTCTTTGTAGGCTAGAAGCTGACAATGAAGAAAAGTTTTGGAACATTGAGAAGAGAAACGATCATAAAGATACAACTGAAAATACTGGAACTGTTCAGAGGTTGTGTAAGCATCCATTGTTTAAGTCAAGCAGATCGACAAAGAAACCTCTTGTAAGTAATCAAGATGAAGGAAGAAGAGGACGGGATGCTTGGGGTTCACGTCTCTCTTCTTTGCCTTGGTAAATTCTAATTACTATACCTCCCTTTCGTTCCCTTTTCTGCTTTTGAGAGTGTAAAAAATGTATTGTGAAGTATGAGTATAGGTGTTAGTTGTTTGAACTCTTAGTTCATTCATACGGGTGTATTTGAGCTTAATTCATTTTTAAATTGAACAGAACAAAACCGCAGCCTTGACTAATATGCATGTGATACATTATATCTGGTCGGATCTTTTTAACAGTTATTCTTTTCTTAGAGAAAATAGTCAAAATACTACTCTGTTCCATTAAAATCATTGGCGAGAGGGGAACTGGGAGTGGGTTTCTTATTACCTTGGCCTTTCAACCCAGATATGATGTCTATTCTATTAGATTATTACAAATTTCAGTAAAAAAAAATCCAAGAATGTTAGTCTCTTTCAACTTCAACCCTATCATGCAACCATAAAACAGTAGCAAGATTTTTTTTTTTAAAACATTAACAGTAGCAAGAAATTTCTGCTATAGTAGTGAAAGATAATTCAGCTAAGACGAGACATTTCAAAATTGAAATAGTGAATGCAATAAATACAAGCGAAATTCATCCTCGTCCTTCCATGTGACATAATTTAACAAGCGAAATTCATCATCGTCCTTCCTTGTGACATAATTTAACACATTATTTGGTTAATGCATAGATTTTGAAAAAAATTAAAAAAATGAAAATATTATTTTAATGCATAGTTGTATAATGAACTAACATATGATGATAATCAGAGAGGTTTGGAACATCCTTTGTCTTTTTTTTCTTTAAAATAGTGATTTTATTGTGGTTTATCCACTAATTTAGAGAGCATATGAAGTTTTACTAAATTAATTGATAAAAAATAGAACAATGCATATGTACAATGAAAAAGAGTTTAGAATACATTAATACAAATGTAGAATGTGGTTGAAAATTTTAAAAGAACACTAAAAGTTATAGGCTTTAATACATTAACCATTTACCAAAAAACTGAATATTTTGTAGGGGTTAACACATAGATTTTGAGAAAAATTCAAAAAATTTGACAATATTATTTTAATGCATAGTTGTATCATGAAATAACATATGATGATGGTCAGAAAGGTTTGGAACCGTTGTTGTATCCGTTTCTCTACAATAACAATTTAATTGTGGTTTGTCAACTAATTTAGGAAGCATATAAAGTTTTACTAAATTAATTGATTAAAAAATAGAACGATGCACATGTATCATGAAAGAGAGTTTAGAATACATTAATACAAATGTAGATTATGGTTAGGAATTTTAAAATAACACTAAAGATTATAGGTTTCGGTATATTAACCATTTACCGAAAAACTGAATATTTTGTAGGGGTTAACACATAGATTTTGAGAAAAATTAAAAAAATATGACAATATTGTTTTAATGCATAGTTGTATCATGAACTAACATATGATGATGATCAGAGAGGCATAAAACCTTTGTTGTCTCCATTTAACTAGAATAGCGATTTTATTGTGGTTTGTCTACTGATTTAAGGAGCATATGAAGTTTTACTAAATTAATTGATAAAAAAATAGAACGATGCCCATGTACCATGAAAAATATTTTAGAATACATTAATAAAAATGTAGAATGTGGTTAGAAATTTTAAAACAACACTAAAGATTATAGGCTTCAGTATATTAGCCATTTACCGAAAAACTGAATATTTTGTAGTGACACATAGATTTTAAGATTTTTTTAATAAAAAATGACAATATTGTTTTAATTCATAGCTGTATCATGAAAAAACATATGATGATGGTCAGAAAGGTTTAGAACCTTGGTTTTCTCTGTTTTTCTGGAATAGCGATTTTATTGATGTTTGTCCACTAATTTAAGGAGCATATGAAGTTTTACTAAATTAATTGATAAAAAAGAGAACAATGCTCATGTACAATGAAAGAGAGTTTAAAATACATTAATACAAATGTATAATGTGGTTAGAAATTTTAAAACAACACTAAAGATTATAGGCTTCAAGATATTAGCCATTTACCTAAAAACTGAATATTTTGTAGGGTTAACACATAGATTTTGAGAAAAATTAAAAAATATGACAATATTGTTTTAATGCATAGTTGTATCATGAACTAACATATGATGATGATCAGAGGCATAAAACCTTTGTTGTCTCCATTTAACTAGAATAGCGATTTTATTGTGGTTTGTCTACTTGATTTAAGGAGCATATGAAGTTTTACTAAATTAATTGATAAAAAAATAGAACGATGCCCATGTACCATGAAAAATATTTTAGAATACATTAATAAAAATGTAGAATGTGGTTAGAAATTTTAAAACAACACTAAAGATTATAGGCTTCAGTATATTAGCCATTTACCGAAAAACTGAATATTTTGTAGTGACACATAGATTTTAAGATTTTTTTAATAAAAAATGACAATATTGTTTTAATTCATAGCTGTATCATGAAAAAACATATGATGATGGTCAGAAAGGTTTAGAACCTTGGTTTTCTCTGTTTTTCTGGAATAGCGATTTTATTGATGTTTGTCCACTAATTTAAGGAGCATATGAAGTTTTACTAAATTAATTGATAAAAAAGAGAACAATGCTCATGTACAATGAAAGAGAGTTTAAAATACATTAATACAAATGTATAATGTGGTTAGAAATTTTAAAACAACACTAAATATTATAGACTTCTGTATATAGAGCATTTACTGTAAAACTGAATATTTTACAGGGGTTAACACATAGATTTTGAGAAACATTTAAAAAATATGACAACATTTTTTTAATGCATAGTTGTATCATAAACTAACATATGATAATGGTCAGAGAGGTTTGGAACATTTTTTTGTCTCATTTTCTCTAAAATATGGATTTTATTATGGTTTGTACACTGATTCAGGGAGCATATGAAGTTTTACTAAATTAATTGATAAAAAATAGAACGATGCCCATGTACCATGTAAGAGAGTTTAGAATAAATTAATACAAATATAGAATATGGTTAGAAATTTTAAAACAACACTAAAGATTATAGGTTTCGTATATAGAGCATTCTTGTAAAACTGAATATTTTGTAGGGTTAACACATAGATTTTGAGAAACATTTAAAAATATGACAACATTTTTTAATGCATAGTTGTATCATAAACTAACATATGATAATGGTCAGAGAGGTTTGGAACATTTTTTGTCTCATTTTCTAAAATATGGATTTTATTATGGTTTGTACAATCGATTCAGGAGCATATGAAGTTTTACTAAATTAATTGATAAAAATAGAACGATGCCCATGTACCATGTAAGAGAGTTTAGAATAAATTAATACAAATATAGAATATGGTTAGAAATTTTAAAACAACACTAAAGATTATAGGTTTCAAAGATATAGAGCATTTACCGAAAGACAAAATATTTTGTAGAGGTTATCACATAGTTTTGAGAAAAATTCAAAAATTCAAAAATATTGTTTTAATTCATAGTTGTATCAAGAACTAACATATGATTATGGTCAGAGAGGTATGAATGCTTTGTTGTCTTTGTTCTCTAGAACAACGATTTTAACTGGTTTGTCCATCGATTTAGAGAGCATATGAAATTTACTAAATTAATTGATAAAAATAGAACGATGCCCATGTACCATGTAAGAGAGTTTAGAATAAATTAATACAAATATAGAATATGGTTAGAAATTTTAAAACAACACTAAAGATTATAGGTTTCAAGATATTAACCATTTACCAAAAACTGAATATTTTGTAGAGGTTATCACATAGTTTTGAGAAAAATTCAAAAATTCAAAAATATTGTTTTAATTCATAGTTGTATCAAGAACTAACATATGATTATGGTCAGAGAGGTATGAATGCTTTGTTGTCTTTGTTCTCTAGAACAACGATTTTAACTGGTTTGTCCATCGATTTAGAGAGCATATGAAATTTACTAAATTAATTGATAAAAATAGAACGATGCCCATGTACCATGAAAGATAGTTTAGAATACATTAATACAAATGTAGATTATGGTTAGGAATTTTAAAATAACACTAAAGATTATAGGTTTCGTATATTAACCATTTACCTAAAACCTAATATTTTGTAGGGTTAACACATAGATTTTGAGAAAAATTAAAAAATATGACAATATTGTTTTAATGCATAGTTGTATCATGAACTAACATATGATGATGATCAGAGGCATAAAACCTTTGTTGTCTCCATTTAACTAGAATAGCGATTTTATTGTGGTTTGTCTACTTGATTTAAGGAGCATATGAAGTTTTACTAAATTAATTGATAAAAATAGAACGATGCCCATGTACCATGAAAAATATTTTAGAATACATTAATAAAAATGTAGAATGTGGTTAGAAATTTTAAAACAACACTAAAGATTATAGGCTTCAAGATATTAGCCATTTACCTAAAAACTGAATATTTTGTAGGACACATAGATTTTAAGATTTTTTAATAAAAATGACAATATTGTTTTAATTCATAGCTGTATCATGAAAAACATATGATGATGGTCAGAGAGGTTTGGAACCTTTGTTGTCTCCATTTCTCTAGAATATCAATTTTATTATGGTTTGTGAACTGATTTATGGAGCATATGAAGTTTTACTAAATTAATTGATAAAAAGAGAACAATGCTCATGTACAATGAAAGAGAGTTTAAAATACATTAATACAAATGTATAATGTGGTTAGAAATTTTAAAACAACACTAAATATTATAGACTTCGTATATAGAGCATTTACCTAAAACCTAATATTTTGTAGGGTTAACACATAGATTTTGAGAAACATTTAAAAATATGACAACATTTTTTAATGCATAGTTGTATCATAAACTAACATATGATAATGGTCAGAGAGGTTTGGAACATTTTTTGTCTCATTTTCTCTAAAATATGGATTTTATTATGGTTTGTGAACTGATTTATGGAGCATATGAAGTTTTACTAAATTAATTGATAAAAATAGAACGATGCCCATGTACCATGTAAGAGAGTTTAGAATAAATTAATACAAATATAGAATATGGTTAGAAATTTTAAAACAACACTAAAGATTATAGGTTTCAGTATATAGAGCATTTACCGAAAGACAAAATATTTTGTAGAGGTTATCACATAGTTTTGAGAAAAATTCAAAAATTCAAAAATATTGTTTTAATTCATAGTTGTATCAAGAACTAACATATGATTATGGTCAGAGAGGTATGAATGCTTTGTTGTCTTTGTTCTCTAGAACAACGATTTTAACTGGTTTGTCCACTGATTTAGAGAGCATATGAAATTTACTAAATTAATTGATAAAAAATAGAACGATGCCCATGTACCATGAAAGGTAGTTTAGAATACATTAATACAAATGTAGAATGTTGTTATAAATTTTAAAACAACACTAATGATTATAGGTTTCAGTATATTAACCATTTACCAAAAACTAAATATTTTGTAGTGACACATAGATTTTAAGATTTTTTAATAAAAATGACAATATTGTTTTAATTCATAGCTGTATCATGAAAAAACATATGATGATGGTCAGAAAGGTTTAGAACCTTGGTTTTCTCTGTTTTTCTGGAATAGCGATTTTATTGATGTTTGTCCACTAATTTAAGGAGCATATGAAGTTTTACTAAATTAATTGATAAAAAATAGAACGATGCCCATGTACCATGAAAGAGAGTTTAAAATACATTAATACAAATGTATAATGTGGTTAGAAATTTTAAAACAACACTAAATATTATAGACTTCTGTATATAGAGCATTTACTGTAAAACTGAATATTTTACAGGGGTTAACACATAGATTTTGAGAAACATTTAAAAAATATGACAACATTTTTTAATGCATAGTTGTATCATAAACTAACATATGATAATGGTCAGAGAGGTTTGGAACATTTTTTTGTCTCATTTTCTCTAAAATATGGATTTTATTATGGTTTGTGAACTGATTCAGGGAGCATATGAAGTTTTACTAAATTAATTGATAAAAAATAGAACGATGCCCATGTACCATGTAAGAGAGTTTAGAATAAATTAATACAAATATAGAATATGGTTAGAAATTTTAAAACAACACTAAAGATTATAGGTTTCAAGATATTAACCATTTACCAAAAACTAAATATTTTGTAGAGGTTATCACATAGTTTTTGAGAAAAATTCAAAAATTCAAAAATATTGTTTTAATTCATAGTTGTATCAAGAACTAACATATGATTATGGTCAGAGAGGTATGAATGCTTTGTTGTCTTTGTTCTCTAGAACAACGATTTTAATCTGGTTTGTCCACTGATTTAGAGAGCATATGAAATTTACTAAATTAATTGATAAAAAATAGAACGATGCCCATGTACCATGAAAGGTAGTTTAGAATACATTAATACAAATGTAGAATGTTGTTATAAATTTTAAAACAACACTAATGATTATAGGTTTCAGTATATTAACCATTTACCGAAAAACTTAATATTTTGGGGTTAGTTAACACATAGATTTTGAGAAAAATTCAAAAATATAACAATATTGTTTTAATGCATAGTTGTATCAAGAACTAAATATGATGATGGCCAGAGAGGGTTGGAACTTTTGTTGTCTCCATTTCTCTAGAATATCAATTTTATTATGGTTTGTGAACTGATTTATGGAGCATATGAAGTTTGACTAAATTAATTAGTAAAAAAATAGAACGATTTCCATGTACCATGAAATATAGGTTAGAATACATTAATACAAATGTAGATTGTGGTTAGAAATTTTAAAATAACACTAAAGATTATAGGTTTCAGTATATTAACCATCTACCGAAAAACTGAATATTTTGTAGGGGTTAAACTTTGATTTTGAAAAAAATTCAAAAATATGACAATATTGTTTTAATGCATAGTTGTATTATGAACTAACATATGATGATGGTCAGAGAGGTTTGATACCTTCGTTGTCTTCGTTTCTCTAGAATAGGAATATTATTGGGATTTGTCCATCGATTTAGGAAGCATATGAAGTCTTACTAAATTAATTGATTAAACAAATAGAACGATGCCCATGTAACAAGTAAGAGAGTTTAGAATACATTAATAAAAATGTAGAATGTAGTTAGAAATTTTAAAACAACACTAACGATTATAGGCTTCAGTATATAGAGCATTTACGCAAAGACTGAATATTTTGTAGGAGTTATCACATAGATTTTGAGAAAAATTCAAAAAAATGACAATATTGTTATAATACATAGTTGTATCAAGAAATATCATATGATTATGGTCAGAGAGGTTTGGAACCTTTATTGTCAATGTTTCTCTAGAATATCGATTTTATTGTGGTTTGTCTACTGATTTAGGGAGCATATGAATTTTACTAAATTAATTGATAACAAAATGGAACGATAACCATGTACCACAAAAGATAGTTTAAAATACATTAATACAAATTTAGAATGTGGTTAGAAATTTTAAAACAATACTAATGATTATAGGTTTTAGTTTATTAACCATTTACCAAAAAACTAAATATTTTGTAAGGGGTTAACACATAGATTTTGAGAAAAAAAAAATAAAAAAATATGACAATATTGTTTTAATGCATAGTTGTATCATGAACTAACATATGATGATAGTCAGAGAGGTTTGGAACCTTTGTTGTCTCCGTTTCTCTAGAATAGTTATTTTATTGTGGTTTGTTCACTGATTTAGGGAGCACATGAAGTTTTACTAAATTAATTGATAAAATAGTAGGATTCCATGTACAATGAAAGATAGTTTAGAATACATTAATACAAACGTACAATGTGGTTAGAAATTTTAAAACAACACTAAAATTATAGGCTTCAGTATATTAACCATTTATTAAAAAACTTAATATTTTGTAGGGATTAACACATAGATTTTGAGAAAAATTTAAGAAATATGACAATATTGTTTTAATGCATACTTGTATCATGAGCTAACATGTTATTATGGTCAGAGAGTTTTGGAACATTTTTTTTCTCCGTTTCTCTTGAATCGCGATTTTATTGGGGTTTGGCCACTGATTTAGGGGGTATATGAAGTTTTACTAAATTAACTGATAAAAAAATAGAACGATGCCCATGTACCGTGAAAGATAGTTTAGAATACATTAATACAATTGTAGAATGTGGTTATAAATTTTATAGATCAAAGGCTTCCATATATTAACCACACATAGATTTTGAGAAAAAATAAAAAAAATATAACAATATTTTTTTAACGCATATTTGTATCATGAACTAACATATGATGATAGTCAGAGAGGTTTGGAACCTTTGTTGTCTCCATTTCTCTAGAATTGCGATTTTATCGTGGGTTGTCTACTAATTTAGGAAGGATATGAAGTTTTAATAAATTAATTGATAAAAAATAGAACGATTCCCATGTACCATGAAAGAGAGTTTAGAATACATTAATACAAATCAGAATGTGGTTAGAAATTTTAAAACAACGCTAAATATTATAGGCTTCAATATATTAACTATTTATTGAAAAACTGAATATTTTGTAGGGGTTAAACATTGATTTTGAGAAAAATTCAAAAATATGACAATATTGTTTTAATACATAGTTGTATTATGAAATATCATATTATTATGGTCAGATAAGTTTGGAACCATTGTTGTCTCCGTTTCTCTAAAATAGGGATTTTATTGTGGTTTGTCTAGTAATTTAGGGAACATATGAAGTTTTACTAAATTAATTGATAAAAAATAGGACGATGCCCATGTACCATGAAATAGAGTTTATAATATATTAATACAAATGTATAATTTGGTTAGAAATATGAAAACAACACTAAAGATTATAGGCTTCAGTATCTTAATCATTTACCGAAAAACTTAATATTTTGTAGGGATTACACATAGATTTTGAGAAAAAATAAAAAAATATGACAATATTGTTTGAATGCATAGTTGTATCATGAACTAACATATGATGATGGTCAGAGAGGTTTGGAACCTTTGTTGTCTCTGTTTCACTAGAATAGCGTATTTATTGTGGTTTGTCCACTGATTTAGGGAGCATATGAATTTTACTAAATTAATTGATAAAAAAAATAGAACGATGCCTATGTACCATGAAAGATATTTTAGAATACATTAATAATAATGTAGAATGTGGTTAGAAATTTTAAAAGAACACTAAAGATTATAAGTTTCAGTATATTAACCAATTAACGAAAAACTGAATATTTTATAGCGTTTTAATGCATATTTGTATAAAGAACTAGCATATGATTATGGTAAGAGAGGTTTGGAACCTTTGTTATCTCCATTTATCTAGAATAATGATTTTATTGTGGTCTGTTAACTGATTTAAGGAGCATATGATGTTGTACTAAATTTATTGATAAAAAAATAGAAAGATGCCCATGTACCATGAAAGATAATTTAGAATACATTAATACAAATGTAGAATGTGGTTATAAATTTTAAAACAACACTATAGATTATAGGCTTAAGTATATTAACCATTTACCTAAAAACTTAATATTTTGTAGGATTACACATAGATTTTGAGAAAAATTTAAAAAATATGACAATATTGTTTTAATGCATTTTTGTATAATGAACTAACATATAATAATGTCAGAGAGGTTTGGAACCTTTGTTGTCTTCGTTTCTCTAGAATAACGATTTTATTGTGGGTTGTCCACTGATTTATGAAGCATATGAAGTTTTACTAAATTGACTGATAAAAGATAGAACGATGCCTATGTACCATCAAAGATAATTTAGAATAAATTAATACAAATGTAGAATGTGGTTAGAAATTTTAAAACAACACAAAAGATTATATGCTTCAGTATATTAACCATTTACCGAAAAACTAAATATTTATAAGGGTTAAAACACAGATTTTGAGAAAAATAAAAAAAATATGACAATGTTGTTTTAATGCATAGTTGTATCATGAACTAACATATGATGATGGTCAGAGAGGTTTGGAACCTTTGTTGTCTCCGTTTCACTAGAATAACGATTTTATTGTGGTTTGTCCACTGATTTACGGAGCATATGAATTTTACTAAATTAATTGATACAAAATGGAACGATAATTATGTACCTTAAAAGATAGTTTAGAATATATTAATACAATTGTAGAATATGGTTAGAAATTTGAAAACAACACTAACGATTATTAGTTTCAGTCTATTAACCATTTACTGAAAATATGAATATTTTGTAGGGGGTGGTTAACACATAGAATTTGAGAAAAATTCAAAAAATATGAAAATATTGTTTTAATGCATAGTTCTATCAAGAACTAGCATATGATTATGGTCAGAGAAGTTTTGAACCTTTGTTGTCTCCGTTTCTCTAGTGGTTTGTCCACTCGATTTAGGAGCATATGAATTTTACTAAATTAATTGATAAAAAAATAGAACGATGCCTATGTACCATGAAAGATATTTTAGAATACATTAATAATAATGTAGAATGTGGTTAGAAATTTTAAAAGAACACTAAAGATTATAAGTTTCAGTATATTAACCAATTAACGAAAAACTGAATATTTTATAGCGTTTTAATGCATATTTGTATAAAGAACTAGCATATGATTATGGTAAGAGAGGTTTGGAACCTTTGTTATCTCCATTTATCTAGAATAATGATTTTATTGTGGTCTGTTAACTGATTTAAGGAGCATATGATGTTGTACTAAATTTATTGATAAAAAAATAGAAAGATGCCCATGTACCATGAAAGATAATTTAGAATACATTAATACAAATGTAGAATGTGGTTATAAATTTTAAAACAACACTATAGATTATAGGCTTAAGTATATTAACCATTTACCCAAAAACTGAATATTGTGTAGAGGTTAGACATATATTTTCAGAAAAATTTAAAAAAATATGACAATATTGTTTTAATGCATTTTTGTATAATGAACTAACATATAATAATGTCAGAGAGGTTTGGAACCTTTGTTGTCTTCGTTTCTCTAGAATAACGATTTTATTGTGGGTTGTCCACTGATTTATGAAGCATATGAAGTTTTACTAAATTGACTGATAAAAGATAGAACGATGCCTATGTACCATCAAAGATAATTTAGAATAAATTAATACAAATGTAGAATGTGGTTAGAAATTTTAAAACAACACAAAAGATTATATGCTTCAGTATATTAACCATTTACCGAAAAACTAAATATTTATAAGGGTTAAAACACAGATTTTGAGAAAAATAAAAAAAATATGACAATGTTGTTTTAATGCATAGTTGTATCATGAACTAACATATGATGATGGTCAGAGAGGTTTGGAACCTTTGTTGTCTCCGTTTCACTAGAATAACGATTTTATTGTGGTTTGTCCACTGATTTACGGAGCATATGAATTTTACTAAATTAATTGATACAAAATGGAACGATAATTATGTACCTTAAAAGATAGTTTAGAATATATTAATACAATTGTAGAATATGGTTAGAAATTTGAAAACAACACTAACGATTATTAGTTTCAGTCTATTAACCATTTACTGAAAATATGAATATTTTGTAGGGGGTGGTTAACACATAGAATTTGAGAAAAATTCAAAAAATATGAAAATATTGTTTTAATGCATAGTTCTATCAAGAACTAGCATATGATTATGGTCAGAGAAGTTTTGAACCTTTGTTGTCTCCGTTTCTCTAGTGGTTTGTCCACTGATTTAGGGAGCATATGAAGTTTTACTAAATTAACTGATAAAAAAATGTAACGATAACCATGTACCATGAAAGAATGTTTTGAATACATTAATAAAATTGTAGAATATAGTTAGAAATTTTAACACAACACTAAAGATTATAGGCTTCAGTATATTAACCATTTACCAAAAAATTGAATATTTTGTAGGGGTTAAGACATAGATTTTAAGAATAATTAAAAAACTATAACAATATTGTTTTAATACATAGATGTATCATGAACTAGCATATGATGATGGTCAGAGAGGTTTGGAACCTTTGTTGTCTTCGTTTCACTAGAATAGCGATTTTATTGTTGTTTATCCACTAATTTAGAGAGCATATGAATTTTACTAAATTAATTGATAAAAAGATGGAACGATAACCATGTACCATGAAATATAGTTTAGAATACATTAATAGAAATATAGAATGTGGTTAGAAATTTTAAAACAACACTAAATATTATAGGGTTCAGTATATTAACCATTTACCGAAAAACTAAATAGTTTGTAGAGGTTAACACATATATTTTGAAAATAAATTCAAAAAATATAGCAATATTGTTTTAATGCATATTTGTATCAAAAACTAGCATATAATTTTGGCCAGAGAGGTTTGGAACCTTTGTTGTTTCTGTTTCTCTAGAATAGCGATTTTATTGTGGTTTGTCCACTGATTTAGAAAGCATATGAAGTTTTACTAAATTAATTGATTAATAAATAGAACGATAACCATGTACCATACAATTTAGTTTAGAATATATTAACACACATGTAGAATGTGGTTAGAAATTTTAAAACAACACTAAAGATTATAGGTTTCAGATATTAACCATTTACCTAAAAACTAAATAGTTTGTAGAGGTTAACACATAGATTTTGAGAAAAATTCAAAAAATATGACAAAATTTTTTTAATGCATAGTTGTATAATGAACTAACATATGAGTATGGTCAGATAGGTTTGAAACCTTTCTTGTCTACTTTTCTCTAGAGTATGGATGTTATTGTGGTTCGTTCTCTGATTTAGGGAGCATATGAAGTTTTACTAAATTAATTGATAAATAAATAGAACGATAACAACGTACCATAAAAGATAATTTAGAATATATTAATACAATTGTAGAATGTGATTAGAAATTTTAAAACAACACTAAAAATTATAGGCTTCAATATATTAACCATTTACCAAAAAACTGAATATTTTATAGGGGTTAACACATAGATTTTGAGAAAAATTCAAAAAATATTCCAATATTGTTTTAATGCATAGGTGTATCATGAAATAACATATGATTATGGTTAGAGAGGGTTGGAACCTTTGTTGTCTTCGCTTCTAGAATAGTGAATTTATTGTCGCTTGTTCGCTAATTTAGGAGCATATGAAGTTTTACTAAATTAATTGATAAAAATAGAACGATGCCCATGTAACATGAAAGATAATTTAGATTACATTAATACAAATGTAAAATATGGTTAGAATTTTAAAAGACCCTAAAGATTATAGGATTCAGTATACTAACCATTTACCTAAAACCTAATATTTTCTAGAGTTAAGACATAGATATTGAGAATAATTAAAAAATATAACAATATTGTTTTAATAAATAGATGTATCATGAACTAGCATATGATGATGGTCAGAGAGGTTTGGAACCTTTGTTGTCTTTGTTTCACTAGAATAGCGATTTTATTGTGGTTTGTCCACCGATTTAGAAAGCATATGAAGTTTTACTAAATTAATTGATAAAAATAGAACGATGCCCATGTACCATGAAAGATAATTTAGAATACATTAATAAAATTGTAGAATATGGTTAGAAATTTTAAAACAACACTAAAGATTATAGGTTTCAAGATATTAACCATTTACCAAAAACTGAATATTTTATAGGGTTAACACATAGATTTTGAGAAAAATTCAAAAAATATAACATAATTGTATCATGAACTAGCATATGATTATGGTCAGAGAGGTTTGGAACCTTTGTTGTCTCCGTTTCTCTAGAATAACGATTTTATTGTGGTTTGTCCACTTATTTAGGGTGCATATGAATTTTACTAAATTAATTGATAAAAATAGAACGATGCCCATGTACCATGAAAGATAATTTAGAATACATTAATACAAATGTAGAATGTGGTTAGAAATTTTAAAACAACACTAAAGATTATAGGCTTCAATATATTAACCATTTACCAAAAATTGAATATTTTGTAGGTTAACACATATATTTTGAAAATAAATTCAAAAATATGACAATATTGTTTTAATGCATATTTGTATCAAAACTAGCATATAATTTTGGCCAGAGAGGTTTGGAACCTTTGTTGTCTTCGCTTCACTAGAATAGCGATTTTATTGTTGTTTATCCACTAATTTAGAGCATATGAATTTTACTAAATTAATTGATAAAAAGATGGAACGATAACCATGTACCATGAAATATAGTTTAGAATACATTAATAGAAATATAGAATGTGGTTAGAAATTTTAAAACAACACTAAATATTATAGGGTTCAAGATATTAACCATTTACCTAAAAACTAAATAGTTTGTAGAGGTTAACACATATATTTTGAAAATAAATTCAAAAAATATAGCAATATTGTTTTAATGCATATTTGTATCAAAAACTAGCATATAATTTTGGCCAGAGAGGTTTGGAACCTTTGTTGTTTCTGTTTCTCTAGAATAGCGATTTTATTGTGGTTTGTCCACTTATTTAGGGTGCATATGAATTTTACTAAATTAATTGATTAATAAATAGAAGCGATAACCATGTACCATACAATTTAGTTTAGAATATATTAACACACATGTAGAATGTGGTTAGAAATTTTAAAACAACACTAAAGATTATAGGTTTCAGTATATTAACCATTTACCGAAAAACTGAATATTTTGTAGGGGTTAACACATAGATTTTGAGAAAAATTCAAAAAATATGACAAAATTTTTTTAATGCATAGTTGTATAATGAACTAACATATGAGTATGGTCAGATAGGTTTGAAACCTTTCTTGTCTACTTTTCTCTAGAGTATGGATGTTATTGTGGTTCGTTCTCTGATTTAGGGAGCATATGAAGTTTTACTAAATTAATTGATAAATAAATAGAACGATAACAACGTACCATAAAAGATAATTTAGAATATATTAATACAATTGTAGAATGTGATTAGAAATTTTAAAACAACACTAAAAATTATAGGCTTCAATATATTAACCATTTACCAAAAAACTGAATATTTTATAGGGGTTAACACATAGATTTTGAGAAAAATTCAAAAAATATTCCAATATTGTTTTAATGCATAGGTGTATCATGAAATAACATATGATTATGGTTAGAGAGGGTTGGAACCTTTGTTGTCTCCGTTTCTCTAGAATAGTGAATTTATTGTCGCTTGTTCGCTAATTTAGGAGCATATGAATTTTACTAAATTAATTGATAAAAATAGAACGATGCCCATGTACCATGAAAGATAGTTTAGAATACATTAATAGAAATATAGAATGTGGTTAGAAATTTTAAAACAACACTAAAGATTATAGGTTTCAAGATATTAACCATTTACCTAAAAACTGAATATTTTATAGGGTTAACACATAGATTTTGAGAAAAATTCAAAAAATATTCCAATATTGTTTTAATGCATAGGTGTATCATGAAATAACATATGATTATGGTTAGAGAGGGTTGGAACCTTTGCTGTCTACGTTTCTCTAGAATAGTGAATTTATTGTCGTTTGTTCGCTAATTTAGGGAGCATATGAAGTTTTACTAAATTAATTGATAAAAATAGAACGATGCCCATGTAACATGAAAGATAATTTAGAATATATTAATACAATTGTAGAATGTGATTAGAAATTTTAAAACAACACTAAAGATTATAGGCTTCAAGATATTAACCATTTACCTAAAAACCTAATATTTTGTAGGTTAACACATATATTTTGAAAATAAATTCAAAAATATAACAATATTGTTTTAATGCATAGTTGTATAATGAACTAACATATGAGTATGGTCAGATAGGTTTGAAACCTTTCTTGTCTACTTTTCTCTAGAGTATGGATGTTATTGTGGTTCGTTCTCTGATTTAGGGAGCATATGAAGTTTTACTAAATTAATTGATAAATAAATAGAACGATAACAACGTACCATAAAAGATAATTTAGAATATATTAATACAATTGTAGAATGTGATTAGAAATTTTAAAACAACACTAAAAATTATAGGCTTCAATATATTAACCATTTACCAAAAAACTGAATATTTTATAGGGGTTAACACATAGATTTTGAGAAAAATTCAAAAAATATTCCAATATTGTTTTAATGCATAGGTGTATCATGAAATAACATATGATTATGGTTAGAGAGGGTTGGAACCTTTGCTGTCTACGTTTCTCTAGAATAGTGAATTTATTGTCGTTTGTTCGCTAATTTAGGGAGCATATGAAGTTTTACTAAATTAATTGATAAAAAATAGAACGATGCCCATGTAACATGAAAGATAATTTAGATTACATTAATACAAATGTAAAATATGGTTAGAATTTTTAAAAGACCCTAAAGATTATAGGATTCAGTATACTAACCATTTACCGAAAAACTGAATATTTTCTAGGAGTTAAGACATAGATATTGAGAATAATTAAAAAAAATATAACAATATTGTTTTAATAAATAGATGTATCATGAACTAGCATATGATGATGGTCAGAGAGGTTTGGAACCTTTGTTGTCTTTGTTTCACTAGAATAGCGATTTTATTGTTGTTTGTCTACTGATTTATGGAGCATGTGAATTTTACTAAATTAATTGATAAAAAAATGGAACCATAGCCATGTACCATAAAATATAGTTTAGAATACATTAATAGAAATATAGAATGTGGTTAGAAATTTTAAAAAAACACTAAAGATTATAGGTTTCAAGATATTAACCATTTACCAAAAACTGAATATTTTGTAGGGGTTATAACATAGATTTTGGGGAAAATTCAAAAAATATAACATAATTGTATCATGAACTAACATATGATGATGGCCACAGATGTTTGGATCCTTTTTTGTCTTCGTTTCACTATAATAGCGATTTTATTGTGGTTTGTCCACTTATTTAGGGTGCATATGAATTTTATTAAATTAATTGATAAAAAAATGGAACGATAACCATGTACCATAACAGATAGTTTAGAATATATTAATACAATTTTTGAATCTTGTTTGAAATATTAAAACAACACTAAATATTATAGGTTTCTGTATATTAACCATTTACCGAAAAACTGAATATTTTGTAGGGGTTAACACATAGATTTTGAGAAAAAATAAAAAAATATAACAATATTTTTTTAATTCATAGTTGTATCAAGAACTAGCACATAATTATGGCCAGAGAGTTTGAAACCTTTGTTGTCTCCGTTTCTCTAGAATAACGATTTTATTGTGGTTTGTCCACTGATTTAGGAAGTATTCGAAGTGTACTAAATTAATTTATTAATAAATAGAATGATAACCATGTATCATAAAAGTTAGTTTAAAATATATTAACACAGATGTAGAATGTGGTTAGAAATTTTAAAACAACACTAAAGATTATAGGTTTCAGTATATTAACCATTTACCGAAAAATTGAATATTTTAAAGGGGAACACATAGACTTTGAGAAAAATTCAAAAATATGACAAAATTGTTTTAATGAATAGTTTTATCATAAAATAACATATGATTTTGGTCAGATAGGTTTGGAACCTTTGTTGTCTACGTTTCTCTAGAATAGGGATTTTATTGTGGTTTGTTTACTCATTTAGGAAGCATATAAAGTTTTTCTAAATTAATCGATAAATAAATACAACGATAACCATGTACCATAAAATATAGTTTATAATAAATTAATACAATTGTAAAATGTGGTTATAAATTATAAAACAACACTTAAGATTATACGTTTCAGTATATTAACCATTTACCGAAAAACTGAATATTTAGTAAAGGGGTTGGTTAACACATAGATTTTGAGAAAAATTAAAAAAAATATAACAATATTGTTTTAATGCATAGATGTATCATAAACTAGCATATGATGATGGTCAGAGAGGTTTGAAACCTTTGCTGTCTACGTTTCTCTAGAATAGCGATTTTATTGTGGTTTGTCTAATGATTTAGGGAGCATATGAATTTTACTAAATTAATTGATAAAAAATAGAACGATGCCCATGTAACATGAAAAATAATTTAGATTACATTAATACAAATGTAAAATGTGGTTAGAATTTTTAATACCCTATAGATTATTGAATTCAGTATACTAACCATTTACCGAAAAACTGAATATTTTGTAGGGGGTTAACACTTAGATTTTGAGAAAAATTCAAAAAATATTACAATATTGTTTTAATGCATAGTTGTATCATGAACTAACATATGATGATAATCAGAGAGGTTTGGAACATCTTTTGTCTCTTTTTCTCTAGAATAGCGATTTTAATGCATAGTCGTATCATGAACTAACATATGATGATGGTTAAGGAGGTTTGGAACCTTTGTTGTCTCCATTTCTCTAGAATAGCGATTTTATTGTGGTTTGTCTATAGATTTAGGGAGCATATGAAGTATTACTAAATTAACTGATAAAAAAATAGAACGATGCCATGTACCATGAAAGATAGGTTAGAATACATTAATTCAAATGAAGAATATGGTCAGAAATTTTAAAAGACACTAAAGATTATAGGCTTCAGTATATTAACCATTTACCGAAAAACTGAATATTTTCTAGGAGTTAAGACATAGATATTGAGAATAATTAAAAAAATATAACAATATTGTTTTAATACATAGATGTATCATGAACTAGCATATGATGATGGTCAGAGAGGTTTGGAACCTTGTTGTCTCTGTTTCTCTAGAATAGCGATTCTATTGTGGTTTGTCTACAGATTTTGGAAGCATATGAAATATTACTAAATTAACTGATAAAAAAATAGAACGATGCCATGTAACATGAAAGATAGTTTAGAATACATTAATTCAAATGAAGAATTTGGTCAGAAATTTTAAAAACACTAAAGATTATAGGCTTCAAGATATTAACCATTTACCTAAAACCTAATATTTTCTAGAGTTAAGACATAGATATTGAGAATAATTAAAAAATATAACAATATTGTTTTAATATATAGATGTATCATGAACTAGCATATGATGATAGTCAGAGAGGTTTAGAACCTTTGTAGTCTTCGTTTCACTAGAATAACGATTTTATTGTTGTTTGTCCACTGATTTATGGAGCATATGAATTTTACTAAATTAATTGATAAAAAAATGGAACTATAACCATGTACCATAAAATATAGTTTAGAATACATTAATAGAAATGTAGAATGTAGTTAGAAATTTTGAAACAACACTAAAGATTATAGGTTTCAGTATATTAACCATTTACCGAAAAACTGAATATTTTGTAGGGGTTATAACATAGATTTTGAGAAAAATTCAAAAAATATAACAATATTGTTTTAACGCATAGTTGTATCATGAACTAACATATGATGATGGCCAAAGATGTTTGGATCCTTTGTTGTCTCCGTTTCTCTATAATAGCGATTTTATTGTGGTTTGTCCACTTATTTAGGGAGCATATGAATTTTATTAAATTAATTGATAAAAAAATGGAACGATAACCATGTACCATAAAAGATAGTTTAGAATATATTAAAACAATTTTTGAATCTTGTTTGAAATATTAAAACAACACTAAAGATTATAGGTTTCTGTATATTAACCATTTACCGAAAACTGAATATTTTGTAGGGGTTAACACATAGATTTTGAGAAAAATTCAAAAATATAACAATAACAATATTTTTTTAATGCATAGTTGTATCAAGAACTAGCATATAATTATGGTCAGAGAGTTTGGAACCTTTGTTGTCTCTGTTTCTCTAGAATAGCGATTTTATTGTGGTTTGTTCATCGATTTAGGAAGCATATTAATTTTACTAAATTAATTGATTAATAAATAGAATGATAACCATGTATCATAAAAGTTAGTTTAAAATATATTAAAACAGATGTAGAATATGGTTAGAATTTTTAAAACAACACTAAAGATTATAGGTTTCAGTATATTAACCATTTACCGAAAAACTGAATATTTTAAAGGGGTTAACACATAGACTTTGAGAAAAATTCAAAAATATGACAAAATTGTTTTAATGCATAGTTGTATCATAAACTAACATATGATTTTGGTCAGATAGGTTTGGAACCTTTGTTATCTAGGTTTCTCTAGAATAGGGATTTTATTGTGGTTTGTTCACTGATTTAGGAAGCATATTAATTTTACTAAATTAATTGATAATAAAATGGAATGATAACCATGTACCATAAAAGATAGTTTAGAATATACTAATACAATTGTAGAATGTTGTTTGAAATTTTAAAACAACACTAAAAATTATAGGTTTCAGTATATTAACCATTTACCAAAAACCTAATATTTTGTAGGTGTTAACACATAGATTTTGAGAAAAATTCAAAAAAGTATAACAATATTGTTTTAATGCATAAATGTATCAAGAACTAGCATATAGTTATGGTGAGAGAGTTTGGAACCTTTGTTGTCTCTGTTTCTCTAGAATAGCAATTTTATTGTGGTTTGTCCACAGATATAGAAGTATACGAAGTTTTACTAAATTAATGGATTAATAAATACAACGATAACCATGTACCATAAAAGTTAGTTTAGAATATTTAACTTAAATGTATAATGTGGTTAGAAATTTTAAAACAACACTAAAGATTATAGGTTTCAGTATATTAACCATTTACCGATACACTGAATATTTTAAAGGGGTTAGCACATAGAATTTGAGAAAAAATAAAAAAAATGACAAAATTGTTTTAATGCATAGTTGTATCATAAACTAACATATGATTATATTCAGATAGGTTTGGAACCTTTGTTATCTACGATTCTCTAGAATAGGGATTTTATTGTGGTTTGTTCACTGATTTAGGGAGAATATGAAGTTTTACTAAATTAATTGATAAATAAATAGAACGATAACCATGTACCATAAAAGATAGTTTTTAATATATTAATACAATTGTAGAAAGTTGTTAGAAATTATAAAACAACACTAAAGATTATAGGTTTCAGTATATTAACCATTTACCGAAAAACTGAATATTTTGTAAGGGTTAACACATAGATTTTGAGAAAAATTAAAAAAATATAACAATATTGTTTTAATGCATAGATATATCATAAACTAGCATATGATGATGGTCATAGAGGTTTGGAACCTTTGTTGTCTACGTTTCTCTAGAATAGTGATTTTATTGTGGTTTGTCCACTGATTTAGGGAGCATATGAATTTTACTAAATTAATTGATAAAAAAAATGAAACGATAACCATGTAACATGAAAGATAATTTAGAATACATTAATACAAATGTCGTATGTGGTTAGAAATTTTAAAACACCCTAAAGATTACAGGATTCAGTACATTAACCATTTACCAAAAAAACTGAATATTTTGTAGGGGTTAACACATAGATTTTGAAAAAAAAAAAATGACAATATCATAGTTGTTTCATGAACTAAGATATGATGATGGTCAGAGATGTTTGAAACCTTTGAAACCTTTGTTGTCTCCGTTTCGCTAGAATAGCGATTTTATTGCGGTATGTCCACTGAATTAGGGAGCATAAGAATTTTACTAAATTAATTGATAAAAAATGGAACGATAACCATGTACCATAAAAAATTGTTTTGAATATATCAATACAAATGTAGAATGTGGTTAGAAATTTTAAAACAACACAAAAGATTATCGAATTCAATACATAAGCCATTTATAGAAAAACTGAATATTTTGTAAGGATAAACACATAGATTTTGAGAAAAATTCAAAAAATATGACAAAAATATTTGAATGCATAATTGTATCATGAACTAACATATGGTTATGGTCAGAGAAGTTTGAAACCTTTGTTGTCTCTATTTCTCTAGAATAGTGATTTTATTGTTGTTTGTTCACTGATTTAGGGAGCATATGAAGTGTTACTAAATTAATTGATAAAAAATAGAACGATGAACATGTACCATGAAAGATAATTTAGAATACAATAATACAAATGTAGAATTTGGTTAGCAATTTTAAAACAAAACTAAAGATTATAGGATTCACTATATTAACCATTTACCGAAAAACTGAATATTTTGTAGGGAGTAACACAAAGATTTTGAGAAAAATTAAAAAAATATGAAAATTTTTTTTGAATGCATAGTTGTATCATGAACTAACATATGATAATGGTCAGAGAGGTTTTGAACCTTTGTTGTCTCTGATTCTCTAGAATAGTGATTTTATTATGGTTTGTTCCCTGATTTAGGGAGCATATGAAGTTTTACTAAATTAATTGATAAAAAATAGAATGATGCCCATGTAGCATGAAAGATAATTTAGAATACATTAATACAAATGTAGAATATGGTTAGAAATTTTAAGACAACACTAAAGATTATAGGATTCAATATATTCACCATTTACCTAAAACTGAATATTTTGTAGGGTTAACACATAGATTTTGAAAAAAAAAATGACAATATCATAGTTGTTTCATGAACTAAGATATGATGATGGTCAGATAGGTTTGGAACCTTTGTTGTCTCCGTTTCTCTAGAATAGTGATTTTATTGTGGTTTGTCAACTGATTTTGGGAGCTTATGAAATTTTGACTAAATTAACTGATAAAAAATAGAACGATGCCCATGTACCATGAAAGATAATTTAGAATACATTAATACAAATGTAGAATGTGGTTAGAAATTTTAAAACAACACTAAAGATTATAGGCATCAAGATATTAACCATTTACCTAAAACCTAATATTTTGTAGGGGTTAACACATAGATTTTGAGAAAAATTAAAAAATATGACAATATTGTTTTAATGCATAGTTGTATCATGAACTAACATATGATAATGGTCAGAGAGGTTTGGAACCTTTGTTGTCTACGCTTCTCTAGAATAGCGATTTTATTGTGGTTTGTCCATCGATTTAGGAGCATATGAAGTTTTACTAAATTAACTGATAAAAAATAGAACGATGCCCATGTACCATGAAAGATAATTTAGAATACATTAATACAAATGTAGAATGTGGTTAGAAATTTTAAAACAACACAAAAGATTATCAATTCAATACATAAGCCATTTATAGAAAAACTGAATATTTTGTAAGGATAAACACATAGATTTTGAGAAAAATTCAAAAATATGACAAAAATATTTGAATGCATAATTGTATCATGAACTAACATATGGTTATGGTCAGAGAGGTTTGGAACCTTTGTTGTCTCTATTTCTCTAGAATAGTGATTTTATTGTTGTTTGTTCACCGATTTAGGAGCATATGAAGTGTTACTAAATTAATTGATAAAAAATAGAACGATGAACATGTACCATGAAAGATAATTTAGAATACAATAATACAAATGTAGAATTTGGTTAGCAATTTTAAAACAAAACTAAAGATTATAGGATTCACTATATTAACCATTTACCGAAAAACTGAATATTTTGTAGGGAGTAACACAAAGATTTTGAGAAAAATTAAAAAAATATGAAAATTTTTTTTGAATGCATAGTTGTATCATGAACTAACATATGATAATGGTCAGAGAGGTTTTGAACCTTTGTTGTCTCTGATTCTCTAGAATAGTGATTTTATTATGGTTTGTTCCCTGATTTAGGGAGCATATGAAGTTTTACTAAATTAATTGATAAAAAATAGAATGATGCCCATGTAGCATGAAAGATAATTTAGAATACATTAATACAAATGTAGAATATGGTTAGAAATTTTAAGACAACACTAAAGATTATAGGATTCAATATATTCACCATTTACCGAAAACCTAAATATTATGTAGGGAGTAACCCAAAGATTTTGAGGAAAATTCAAAAATTATGACAAAATTGTTTTAGTGCATAGTTGTATCATGAACTAACATATGATTATGGTCAGATAGGTTTGGAACCTTTGTTGTCTACGTTTCTCTAGAATAGAGATTTTATTGTGGTTTGTTCTCTGATTTAGGGAGCATATGAAGTTTTACTAAATTAATTGATAAATAAACAGAACGATGACCATGTACCATAAAATATAATTTATAATATATTAATACAATTGTAGAATGTGATTAGAAATTTTAAAACAACACTAAAGATTATAGGCATCAGTATATTAACTATTTACCAAAAAACTGCATATTTTGTAGGGGTTAACACATAGATTTTGAAAAAAATTCAAAAAAGATTAAAATATTGTTTTAATTCATAGTTGTATCATGAACTAAAATATGATGATGGTGAGAGAGGTTTGGAACCTTTGTTGTCTCCGTTTCTCTAGAATAGCGATTTTATTGTGGTTTGTCCACTGATTTAGGGAGCATATGAAATTTTATTATGTTAACTGATAAAAAAATTGAATGATTCCCATGTACCATGAAAGATAGTTTAGAATAAATTAATTCAAATGTAGAATGTGGTTGAAAATTTTAAAACAACACTAAATATTATACGCTTCTGTATATTAACCATTTACCGAAAAACTGAATATTTTGTAGGAGTTAACACATAGATTTTGAGAAAAATATAAAAAAGATTACAATATTGTTTTAATTCATTGTTGTATCATGAACTAACATATGATGATGGTCAGATAGGTTTGGAACCTTTGTTGTCTCCGTTTCTCTTGAATAGTGATTTTATTGTGGTTTGTCAACTGATTTTGGGAGCTTATGAAATTTTACTAAATTAACTGATAAAAAAATAGAACGATGCCCATGTACCATGAAAGATAGTTTATAATACATTAATACAAGTGTAGAATATTGTTAGAAATTTTAAAACAACACTAAAGATTTTAGTCTTCAGTATATTAACCATTTACCAAAAAGATGAATATTTTGTAGGGGTTAACACGTAGATTTTAAGAAAAATTCAAAAAAGATTACAATATTGTTTTAATTCATAGTTGTATCATGAACTAACATATGATGATGGTCAGATAGGTTTGGAACATTTGTTGCCTCCGTTTCTCCTGAATAGTGATTTTATTGTGGTTTGTCCACTGATTTAGGGAGCTTATGAAATTTTGACTAAATTAACTGATTAAAAATTGAACGATGCCCGTGTACCATGAAAGATATTTTAGAATAAATTAATTCAAATGTATAATATGGTTATAAATTTTAAAACAACACTAAGTATTATAGGATTTAGTATATTAACCATTTACCGAAAAACTGAATATTTTGTAGAGGTTAACCCATAGAATTTGAGAAAAATTCAAAAAATATGATAATATTGTTTTAATACATAGTTGTATCATCAACTAACATATGATTATGGTTAGAGAGGTTTGGAACCTTTGTTGTCTCCATTTCACTATAACATCGATTTTATTGTGGTTTGTCCTGTTATTTAGGGAGCATATGAATTTTACTAAATTTATTGATAAAAAATGGAACAATAACCATGTACCATAAAAAATAGTTTATAATATATTAATACAATTGTAGAATGTGATTAGAAATTTTAAAACACCACTAAAGATTATTGGCTTCAGTATATTAACCATTTACCGAAAAACCGAATATTTTGTAGGGGTTAGTTAACACATTGATTTTGAGAAAAAATCAAAAAAGATTACAATATTTTTTTAATTCATAGTTGTATCATGAACTAAAATATGATGATGGTGAGAGAGGTTTGGAACCTTTGTGGTCTCTGTTTCTCTAGAATAGCGATTTTATTGTGGTTTGTCCACTGGTTTAGGGAGCTTATGAATTTTTACTATGTTAACTCATAAAAAAATTGAACAATGCCCATGTACCATGAAAGATAGTTTAGAATAAATTAATTCAAATGTAGAATATGGTTTGAAATTTTAAAACAACAATAAATATTTGAGCTTCAGTATATTAACAATTTACCGAAAAACTGAATATTTTGTAGGGGTTAACACATAGATTTTGAGAAAAATTCAAAAAACATGACAAAATTGTTTTAGTTCATGGTCTTATCATGAACTAACATATGATTTTGGTCAGAGAGGTTTGGAACCTTTGTTGTCTCCGTTTCTCTAGAATAGCGATTTTACTGTGATTTGTCCACTGATTTAGGGAGCATATGAAGTTTTACTAAATTTACTGATAAAAAATAGAACGATGCCCATGTACCATGAAAGATAGTTTAGAATACATTAATACAAATGTAGAATGTGGTTAGAAATTTTAAAACAACACTAAAGATTATAGGCTTCAAGATATTAACCATTTACCTAAAACCTAATATTTTGTAGGGGTTAACACATAGATTTTGAGAAAAATCAAAAAGATTACAATATTGTTTTAATGCATAGTTGTATCATGAACTAACATATGATGATGGTCAGAGAGGTTTGGAACCTTTGTTGTCTCCGTTTCTCTAGAATAGCGATTTTATTGTGGTTTGTCCATCGATTTAGGAGCATATGAATTTTACTAAATTAATTGATAAAAATGGAACGATAACCATGTACCTTGAAAGAAAGTTTAAAATACATTAATACAATTGTAGAATATGGTTAGAAATTTTAAAACAACACTAAATATTATAGGCTTCAGTATATTAACCATTTACCAAAAAGATGAATATTTTGTAGGGTTAGTTAACACATAGAATTTGAGAAAAACTCAAAAATATGAAAATATTTTTTAATGCATAGTTCTATCAAGAACTAGCATATGATTATGGTCAGAGAGGTTTGGAACCTTTGTTGTCTCCGTTTCTCTAGAATATGGATTTTATTGTGGTTTGTCCAATCGATTTAGGAGCATATGAATTTTACTAAATTAATTGATAAAAATGGAACAATAACCATGTACCATAAAAAATAGTTTATAATATATTAATACAATTGTAGAATGTGATTAGAAATTTTAAAACACCACTAAAGATTATTGGCTTCAGTATATTAACCATTTACCGAAAAACCGAATATTTTGTAGGGGTTAGTTAACACATTGATTTTGAGAAAAAATCAAAAAAGATTACAATATTTTTTTAATTCATAGTTGTATCATGAACTAAAATATGATGATGGTGAGAGAGGTTTGGAACCTTTGTGGTCTCTGTTTCTCTAGAATAGCGATTTTATTGTGGTTTGTCCCTTTGGTTTAGGAGCTTATGAATTTTTACTATGTTAACTCATAAAAAAATTGAACAATGCCCATGTACCATGAAAGATAGTTTAGAATAAATTAATTCAAATGTAGAATATGGTTTGAAATTTTAAAACAACAATAAATATTTGAGCTTCAGTATATTAACAATTTACCGAAAAACTGAATATTTTGTAGGGGTTAACACATAGATTTTGAGAAAAATTCAAAAAACATGACAAAATTGTTTTAGTTCATGGTCTTATCATGAACTAACATATGATTTTGGTCAGAGAGGTTTGGAACCTTTGTTGTCTCCGTTTCTCTAGAATAGCGATTTTACTGTGATTTGTCCACTGATTTAGGGAGCATATGAAGTTTTACTAAATTTACTGATAAAAAATAGAACGATGCCCATGTACCATGAAAGATAGTTTAGAATACATTAATCAAAGTGTAAAATATGATTAGAAATTTGAAAACAACACTAACGATTATAAGTTTCAGTCTATTAACCATTTTTTTGAAATCTGAATATTTTGTAGGGGTTAACACATAGAATTTGAGAAAAACTCAAAAAATATGAAAATATTTTTTTAATGCATAGTTCTATCAAGAACTAGCATACGATTATGGCCAGAGAAGTTTTGAACATTTGTTGTCTCCGTTTCTCTAGAATAGCGATTTTATTGTGGTTTGTCCACTGATTTAGGGAGCATATGAAGTTTTACTAAATTAACTGATAAAAAATGGAATGATAACCATGTACCTTGAAAGAAAGTTTAAAATACATTAATACAATTGTAGAATATGGTTAGAAATTTTAACACAACACTAAAGATTATAGGCTTCAGTATATTACCGTTTACCGAAAAACTGAATATTTTGTAGGGGTTAACACATAGATTTTAAGAAAAATTCAAAAAATATAACAATATTGTTTTAATACATAGATGTATCATGAACTAGCATATGATGATGGTCAGAGAGGTTTGGAACCTTTGTTGTCTTCGTTTCACTAGAATAGCGATTTTATTGTTGTTTATTCACTGATTTAGGGAGCATATGAATTTTACTAAATTAATTGATAAAAAGATGGAACGATAACCATGTACCATGAAATATAGTTTAGAATACATTAATAGAAATATAGAATGTAGTTAGAAATTTTAAAACAACACTAAAGATTATAGGGTTCAGTATATTAACCATTTACCGAAAAACTAAATAGTTTGTAGAGGTTAACACATAGATTTTGAAACAAAATTCAAAAAATATAGCAATATTTTTTTAATGCATATGTGTATCAAGAACTTGCATATAATTTTAGCCAGAGAGGTTTGGAACCTTTGTTGTTTCCGTTTCTCTAGAATAGCGATTTTATTGTGGTTTGTCCACTGATTTAGGAAGCATATGAAGTTTTACTAAATTAACTGATAAAAAAATGGAACGATAACCATGTACCATGAAAGATAGTTTAGAATAAATTAACACACATGTAGAATGTGGTTAGAAATTTTAAAACAACACTAAAGATTATAGGTTTCAGTATATTAACCGTTTGCCGAAAAACTGAATATTTTGTAGGGGTTAACACATAGATTTTGAGAAAAATTCAAAAAATATGAAAAAATTGTTTTAGTGCATGGTTGTATCATGAACTAACATATGAGTATGGTCAGATAGGTTTGAAACATTTCTTGTCTACTTTTCTCTAGAATATGGATTTTATTGTGGTTTGTTCTCTTATTTAACGAGCATATGAAGTTTTACTAAATTAATTGATAAATAAATAGAACGATAACAACGTACCATAAAAGATAATTTAGAATATATTAATACAATTTTAGAATGTGATTATAAATTTTAAAACAACACTAAAAATTATAGGCTTCAATATATTAACCATTTACCGAAACACTGAATATTTTATAGGGGTTAACACATAGATTTTGAGAAAAATTCAAAAAATATTCCAATATTGTTTTAATACATAGATGTATCATGAACTAACATATGATGATGGTCAGAGAGGTTTGGAACCTTTGTTGTCTACGTTTTTCTAGAATAGTGAATTTATTGTGGTTTGTTCACTGATTTAGGAAGCATGTGAAGTTTTACTAAATTAATTGATAAAAAATAGAACGATGCCCATGTAGCATGAAAGATAATTTAGATTACATTAATACAAATGTAAAATGTGGTTAGAATTTTTAAAAGGCCTTAAAGATTATAGAATTAAGTATATTAACCATTTACCGAAAAACTGAATATTTTGTAGGGGGTTAACACATAGATTTTGAGAAAAATTCAAAAAATATGAAAAAATTGTTTTAGTGCATGGTTGTATCATGAACTAACATATGAGTATGGTCAGATAGGTTTGAAACATTTCTTGTCTACTTTTCTCTAGAATATGGATTTTATTGTGGTTTGTTCTCTTATTTAACGAGCATATGAAGTTTTACTAAATTAATTGATAAATAAATAGAACGATAACAACGTACCATAAAAGATAATTTAGAATATATTAATACAATTTTAGAATGTGATTATAAATTTTAAAACAACACTAAAAATTATAGGCTTCAATATATTAACCATTTACCAAAAAACTGAATATTTTGTAGGGGTTAACACATAGATTTTGAGAAAAATTCAAAAAATATTCCAATATTGTTTTAATACATAGGTGTATCATGAAATAACATATGATTATGGTTAGAGAGGTTTGGAACCTTTGTTGTCTACGTTTTTCTAGAATAGTGAATTTATTGTGGTTTGTTCACTGATTTAGGAAGCATATGAAGTTTTACTAAATTAATTGATAAAAAATAGAACGATGCCATGTACCATGAAAGATAGTTTAGAATACATTAATTCATATGAAGAATATGGTCAGAAATTTTAAAAGACACTAAAGATTATAGGCTTCAGTATATTAACCATTTACCGAAAAACTGAATATTTTCTAGGAGTTAAGACATAGATATTGAGAATAATGAAAACAAAATATAACAATATTGTTTTAATACATAGATGTATCATGAACTAGCATATGATGATAGTCAGAGAGGTTTAGAACCTTTGTAGTCTTCGTTTCACTAGAATAACGATTTTATTGTTGTTTGTCCACTGATTTATGGAGCATATGAATTTTACTAAATTAATTGATAAAAAAATGGAACTATAACCATGTACCATAAAATATAGTTTAGAATACATTAATAGAAATGTAGAATGTGGTTAGAAATTTTAAAACAACACTAAAGATTATAGGTTTCAGTATATTAACCATTTACCGAAAAACTGAATATTTTGTAGGGGTTATAACATAGATTTTAAGAGAAATTCAAAAAATATAACAATATTGTTTTAACGCATAGTTGTATCATGAACTAACATATGATGATGGCCAAAGATGTTTGGATCCTTTGTTGTCTCCATTTCACTATAACATCGATTTTATTGTGGTTTGTCCACTTATTTAGGGAGCATATGAATTTTATTAAATTAATTGATAAAAAAATGGAACGATAACCATGTACCATAAAAGATAGTTTAGAATATATTAAAACAATTTTCGAATCTTGTTTGAAATATTAAAACAACACTAAAGATTATAGGTTTCTGTATATTAACCATTTACCGAAAACTGAATATTTTGTAGGGGTTAACACTAGGCCTGGAACTTTTATCCGAGATCCGGATTCGATCCATGATCCGATCCGGATCCGATCCGATCCGATCCGATCCGATCCGATCCGATCCGATCCGATCCGATAGTAAAATGTTGATCCGTTAAAGTCAATCCGATCCGGATATCTTGATTTTTTAGTCCGGATATCCGGATCCGTAAATTTTATTAATAACTATTTCAAAAATAGTAATATCTATATATAAAAACTAATTTTATTTAATATATTTTCATTTTTATAATAGTATATATAAATTTTATGTAAATTTTGTAATATTATACATAGAAATAATTAAAAACATTATATATATTTTTATTTTTAAATTATTGTTAATATTTTATATATATTAATATTATTTTTTATTTATTTTAAGGATCCAAATCCGGATCCGGATATCCGCCGGATATTATAATTTTTATAAGGATATCCGACACCGATATCCGAACCCGGATCTGATAAGGATAGTAAAATTATGGATCCGCCGGATAAGGATCCGGATCCGGATATCTTAAAATTGCTCGGATACCCGATCCGTCCCAGGCCTAGTTAACACATAGATTTTGAGGAAAATTCAAAAAATATAATAATATTTTTTTAATGTATAGTTGTATCAAGAACTAGCATATAATAATGGTCAGAGAGTTTGGAACCTTTGTTGTCTCCGTTTCTCTAGAATAGCGATTTTATTGTGGTTTGTCTACAGATTTAAGGAGCATATGAAGTATTACTAAATTAACTGATAAAAAAATAGAACGATGCTATGTACCATGAAAGATAGGTTAGAATACATTAATTCAAATGAAGAATATGGTCAGAAATTTTAAAAAACACTAAAGATTATAGGCTTCAGTATATTAACCATTTATCAAAAAACTGAATATTTTCTAGGAGTTAAGACATAGATATTGAGAATAATTAAAAAAATATAACAATATTGTTTTAATACATAGATGTATCATGAACTAGCATATGATGATGGTCAGAGAGGTTTGGAACCTTTGTTGTCTACGTTTCTCTAGAATAGCGATTTTATTGTGGTTTGTCTACAGATTTAGGGAGCATATGAAATATTACTAAATTAACTGATAAAAAATAGAACGATGCCATGTACCATGAAAGATAGTTTAGAATACATTAATTCATATGAAGAATATGGTCAGAAATTTTAAAAGACACTAAAGATTATAGGCTTCAGTATATTAACCATTTACCGAAAAACTGAATATTTTCTAGGAGTTAAGACATAGATATTGAGAATAATGAAAACAAAATATAACAATATTGTTTTAATACATAGATGTATCATGAACTAGCATATGATGATAGTGAGAGGTTTAGAACCTTTGTAGTCTTCGCTTCACTAGAATAACGATTTTATTGTGGTTTGTCCACTGATTTAGGAGCATATGAAGTATTACTAAATTAACTGATAAAAAATAGAACGATAACCATGTACCATAAAAGTTAGTTTAGAATATATTAATACAAATGTAGAATGTGGTTAGAAATTTTAAAACAACACTAAAGATTATAGGCTTCAATATATTAACCATTTACCGATAAACTGAATATTTTCTAGGAGTTAAGACATAGATATTGAGAATAATTAAAAAATATAACAATATTGTTTTAATGCATAGTTGTATCATGAACTAACATATGATTATGGTCAGAGAGGTTTGGAACCTTTGTTGTCTCCGTTTCTCTAGAATAGCGATTTTATTGTGGTTTGTCCACTGATTTAGGGAGCATATGAATTTTATTAAATTAATTGATAAAAAATGGAACGATAACCATGTACCATAAAAGATAGTTTAGAATATATTAAAACAATTTTCGAATCTTGTTTGAAATATTAAAACAACACTAAAGATTATAGGTTTCAAGATATTAACCATTTACCTAAAACTGAATATTTTGTAGGGTTAACACTAGGCCTCGAACTTTTATCCGAGATCCGATTCGATCCATGATCCGATCCGATCCGATCCGATCCGATCCGATCCGATCCGATCCGATCCGATCCGATCCGATCCGATCCGATCCGATCCGATCCGATCCGATATCTTGATTTTTAGTCCTGATATCCGATCCGTGAATTTTATTAATAACTATTTCAAAAATAGTAATATCTATATATAAAAACTAATTTTATTTAATATATTTTCATTTTATAATAGTATATATAAATTTTATGTAAATTTTGTAATATTATACATAGAAATAATTAAAAACATTATATATATTTTTATTTTTAAATTATTGTTAATATTTTATATATATTAATATTATTTTTTATTTATTTTAAGGATCCAAACTGATCCTATATCCGGCTTGATATTATAATTTTATAAGGATATCCATTAATTCGATATTCCAACCTGATCTGGATAAGGATAGTAAAATTATGGATCCGCCGGATAAGGATCCGGATCCGATATCTTAAAATTGTTCTGATAACTCGATCCGTCCTGTGCCTTAATTAACACATAGATTTTGAGGAAAATTCAAAAATATAACAATATTGTTTTAATTCATAGTTGTATCAAGAACTAGCATATAATAATGGTCAGAGAGTTTGGAACCTTTGTTGTCTCCGTTTCTCTAGAATAGCGATTTTATTGTGGTTTGTCCACTGATTTAGGGAGCATATGAAGTTTTACTAAATTAATTGATTAATAAATACAACGATAACCATGTACCATAAAAGTTAGTTTAGAATATATTAAAACAATTTTAGAATGTGATTAGAAATTTTAAAACAACACTAAAGATTATAGGCTTCAAGATATTAACCATTTACCGATAAACTGAATATTTTGTAGGGTTAACACATAGATTTTGAGAAAAATTCAAAAATATGACAATATTGTTTTAATGCATAGTTGTATCATCAACTAACATATGATTATGGTCAGAGAGGTTTGGAACCTTTGTTGTCTCCGTTTCTCTAGAATAGAGATTTTATTGTGGTTTGTTCACTCATTTAGGAATCATGTGAAGTTTTACTAAATTAATTGATAAATAAATAGAACGATAACCATGTACCATAAAATATAATTTATAATATATTAATACAATTTTAGAATGTGATTAGAAATTTTAAAACAACACTAAAGATTATAGGTTTCAGTATATTAACCATTTACCTAAAAACTGAATATTTTGTAGGGTTAACACATAGATTTTGAGAAAAATTAAAAAATATAACAATATTGTTTTAATACATAGATGTATCATGAACTAGCATATGATGATGGTCAGATAGGTTTGGAACCTTTGTTGTCTCCGTTTCTCTAGAATAGAGATTTTATTGTGGTTTGTTCACTCATTTAGGAATCATGTGAAGTTTTACTAAATTAATTGATTAATAAATACAACGATAACCATGTACCATAAAAGTTAGTTTAGAATATTTAACTTAAATGTAGAATGTGGTTAGAAATTTTAAAACAACACTAAAGATTATAGGTTTCAGTATATTAACCATTTACCGATAAACTGAATATTTTGTAAGGGTTAACACATAGATTTTGAGAAAAATTAAAAAAAATATAACAATATTGTTTTAATGCATAGATATATCATAAACTAGCATATGATGACGGTCAGAGAGGTTTGAAACCTTTGTTGTCTACGTTTCTCTAGAATAGTGATTTTATTGTGGTTTGTCCACTGATTTAGGGAGCATATGAATTTTACTAAATTAATTGATAAAAAAATGGAACGATAACCATGTAACATGAAACATAATTTAGAATACATTAATACAAATGTCGTATGTGGTTAGAAATTCTAAAACACCCTAAAGATTATAGGATTCAGTACATTAACCATTTACCAAAAAACTGAATATTTTGTAGGGTTAACACATAGATTTTCAAAACAAATTTAAAAAATGACAAAATTGTTTGAATGCATAATTGTATCATGAACTAACATATGATTATGGTCAGAGAGGTTTTGAACCTTTGTTGTCTCTGTTTCTCTGGAATAGTGATTTTATTGTGGTTTGTTCACTCATTTAGGAATCATGTGAAGTTTTACTAAATTAATTGATAAAAAATAGAATGATGCCCATGTAGCATGAAAGATAATTTAGAATACATTAATACAAATGTAGAATGTGGTTAGAAATTTTAAAACAACACTAAAGATTATAGGATTCAATATATTAACCATTTACCGGAAAACTAATATTATGTAGGGGTTAACACATAGATTTTGAGAAAAATTCAAAAATTATGACAAAATTGTTTTAGTGCATAGTTGTATCATGAACTAACATATGATTATGGTCAGAGATGTTTGAAACTTTTGTTGTCTACGTTTCTCTAGAATAGAGATTTTATGGTGGTTTGTTTTCTGATTTAGGGAGCATATGAAGTTTTAATAAATTAATTGATAAATAAATAGAACGATAACCATGTACCATAAAATATAATTTATAATATATTAATACAATTTTAGAATGTGATTAGAAATTTTAAAACAACACTAAAGATTATAGGCTTCAGTATATTAACTATTTACCGTAAAACTGCATATTTTGTAGGGTTAACACATAGATTTTGAGAAAAATTAAAAAATATAACAATATTGTTTTAATGCATAGATATATCATAAACTAGCATATGATGATGGTCAGAGAGGTTTGAAACCTTTGTTGTCTCCGTTTCTCTAGAATAGCGATTTTATTGTGGTTTGTCCACTGATTTAGGAGCATATGAATTTTACTAAATTAATTGATAAAAAATAGAACGATGCCCATGTACCATGAAAGATAGTTTAGAATACATTAATACAAATGTAGAATGTGGTTAGAAATTTTAAAACAACACTAAAGATTATAGGATTCAATATATTAACCATTTACCTAAAAACTGAATATTTTGTAGGGTTAACACATAGATTTTGAGAAAAATTCAAAAAATATTACAATATTGTTTTAATGCATAGTTGTATCATGAACTAACATATGATGATGGTCAGAGAGGTTTGGAACCTTTGTTGTCTCCGTTTCTCTAGAATAGCGATTTTAATGCATAGTTGTATCATGAACTAACATATGATGATGGTCAGAGAGGTTTGGAACCTTTGTTGTCTCCATTTCACTATAACATCGATTTTATTGTGGTTTGTCCATTGATTTAGGAGCATATGAAGTTTTACTAAATTAATTGATAAAAAGAGATAGAATGTTGTCCATGTACCATGTAAAAGTTTATAATACATTAATACAAATGTAAAATGTGGTTAGAAATTATAAACCAACACTAAAGATTATAGGCTTTATTTACCGAAAAACAGAATATTTTGTAGGGGTTAACACATAGATTTTGAGAAAAAATAAAAAATATAACAATATTGTTTTAATGCATAGATATATCATAAACTAGCATATGATGATGGTCAGAGAGGTTTGAAACCTTTTTTGTCTCTGTTTCTCTAGAATAGCGATTTTATTATGGTTTGTCCACTGGTTTATGAAGCATATGAATTTTACTAAATGAATTGATAAAAAAACTAAAAACGATGCCCATGTACCATAAAATATAGTTTAGAATACATTAATACAAATGTAGAATGTGATTAGAAATTTTAAAACAACACTAAAGATTATAGGCTATAATATATTAACCATTTCACCAAAAACTGAATATTTTGTAGGGGTTGTTAACACATAGATTTGAAGAAAAATTCAAAAAATATGACAATATTGTTTTAATGCATAGTTTTATCATGAAATAACATATGATGATGGTCAGAGAGGTTTGGAACCTTTGTTGTCTCCGTTTCTCTAGAATAGCGATTTTAATGCATAGTTGTATCATGAACTAACATATGATGATGGTCAGAGAGGTTTGGAACCTTTGTTGTCTCCATTTCTAGAATAGCGATTTTATTGTGGTTTGTCCATTGATTTAGGAGCATATGAAGTTTTACTAAATTAACTGATAAAAAATAGAACGATGCCCATGTACCATGAAAGATAGTTTAGAATACATTAATACAAATGTAGAATATGGTTAGAAATTTTAAAACACCACTAAAGATTATAGGCTTCAGATATTAACCATTTACCTAAAAACTGAATATTTTGTAGGGTTAACACATAGATTTTGAGAAAAATTCAAAAAATATAACAATATTGTTTTAATACATAGATGTATCATGAACTAGCATATGATGATGGTCAGAGAGGTTTGGAACCTTGTTGTCTCTGTTTCTCTAGAATAGCGATTTTATTGTGGTTTGTCCACTTATTTAGGAGCATATGAATTTTACTAAATTAACTGATAAAAAATAGAACGATGCCCATGTACCATGAAAGATAGTTTAGAATACATTAATACAAATGTAGAATGTGGTTAGAAATTTTAAAACACCACTAAAGATTATAGGCTTCAGATATTAACCATTTACCAAAAACTGAATATTTTGTAGGGTTAACACATAGATTTTGAGAAAAATTCAAAAAATATAACAATATTGTTTTAATACATAGATGTATCATGAACTAGCATATGATGATGGTCAGAGAGGTTTGGAACCTTGTTGTCTCTGTTTCTCTAGAATAGCGATTTTATTGTGGTTTGTCCACTTATTTAGGAGCATATGAATTTTACTAAATTAACTGATAAAAAATAGAACGATGCCCATGTACCATGAAAGATAGTTTAGAATACATTAATACAAATGTAGAATGTGGTTAGAAATTTTAAAAACACTAAAGATTATAGGCTTCAAGATATTAACCATTTACCTAAAACCTAATATTTTGTAGGGTTAACACATAGATTTTGAGAAAAATTCAAAAAATATAACAATATTGTTTTAATACATAGATGTATCATGAACTAGCATATGATGATGGTCAGAGAGGTTTGGAACCTTTGTTGTCTCCGTTTCTCTAGAATAGCGATTTTATTGTGGTTTGTCCACTTATTTAGGGAGCATATGAATTTTACTAAATTCATTGATGAAAATGGAACAATAACCATGTACCATAAAAAATAGTTTATAATATATTAATACAATTGTAGAATGTGATTAGAAATTTTAAAACACCACTAAAGATTATAGGCTTCAGTATATTAACCGTTTACCGAAAAACTGAATATTTTGTAGGGGTTAAGTTAACACATAGATTTTGAGAAAAAATCAAAAAAGATTAAAATATTTTTTTAATTCATAGTTGTATCATGAACTAAAATATTATGATGGTGAGAGAGGTTTGGAACCTTTGTTGTCTCCGTTTCTCTAGAATAGCGATTTTATTGTGGTTTGTCCACTGGTTTAGGGAGCATATGAAATTTTACTATGTTAACTCATAAAAAAATTGAACAATGTCCATGTACCATGAAAGATAGTTTAGAATACATTAAAACAACACTAAATATTATACGCTTCAGTTTATTAACAATTTACCAAAAAATTGAATATTTTGTAGGGGTTAACACATAGATTTTGAAAAAAATTCAAAAAACATGACAAAATTATTTTAGTGCATGGTCTTATCATGAACTAACATATGAATATGGTCAGAGAGGTTTGGAACCTTTGTTGTCTCCGTTTCTCTAGAATAGCGATTTTACTGTGATTTGTCCACTGATTTAGGGAGCATATGAAGTTTTACTAAATTTACTGATAAAAAATAGAACGATGCCCATGTATCATGAAAGATAGTTTAGAATACATTAATACAAGTGTAGAATATTGTTAGAAATTTTAAAACAATACTAAAGATTATAGGCTTCAGTATATTAACCATTTACCAAAACACTTAATATTTTGTAGGGGTTAACACATAGATTTTGAGAAAAATTCAAAAAATATGACAAAATTGTTTTAATGCATAGTTGTATCATGAACTAACATATGATTATGGTCAGACAGGTTTGGAACCTTTGTTGTCTCGTTTCTCTAGAATAGCGATTTTATTGTGGTTTGTCCACGATTTAGGAGCATATGAATTTTACTAAATTAATTGATAAAAAATAGAATGATAACCATGTACCATAAAAGATAGTTTAGAATATATTAATACAAATGTAGAATGTGGTTAGAAATTTTAAAACAACACTAAAGATTATAGGTTTCAATTATATTAACCATTTACCAAAACACTTAATATTTTGTAGGGGTTAACACATAGATTTTGAGAAAAATTCAAAAAATATAACAATATTGTTTTAATGCATAGTTGTATCAAGAACTAGCATATGATTATGGTCAGAGAGGTTTGGAACCTTTGTTGTCTCTGTTTCTCTAGAATAGCGATTTTATTGTGGTTTGTCCACGATTTAGGAGCATATGAAGTTTTACTAAATTAATTGATTAATAAATAGAACGATAACCATGTACCATAAAAGATAGTTTAGAATATATTAATACAATTGTAGAAATGTGGTTAGAAATTTTAAAACAACACTAAAGATTATAGGTTTCAGTATATTAACCATTTACCGAAAAACTGAATATTTTGTAGGGGTTAACACATAGATTTTGAGAAAAATTCAAAAAATATGACAAAATTGTTTTAATGCATAGTTGTATCATGAACTAACATATGATTATGGTCAGAGAGGTTTGAAACCTTTGTTGTCTCCGTTTCTCTAGAATAGCGATTTTATTGTGGTTTGTCCACGATTTAGGAGCATATGAATTTTACTAAATTAATTGATAAAAAATAGAATGATAACCATGTACCATAAAAGATAGTTTAGAATATATTAATACAAATGTAGAATGTGGTTAGAAATTTTAAAACAACACTAAAGATTATAGGTTTCAAGATATTAACCATTTACCAAAAACTGAATATTTTGTAGGGGTTAACACATAGATTTTGAGAAAAATTCAAAAAATATAACAATATTATTTTAATGCATAGTTGTATCAAGAACTAGCATATGATTATGGTCAGAGAGGTTTGGAACCTTTGTTGTCTCTGTTTCTCTAGAATAGCGATTTTATTGTGGTTTGTCCACTGATTTAGGAGCATATGAAGTTTTACTAAATTAATTGATTAATAAATAGAACGATAACCATGTACCATAAAAGATAGTTTAGAATATATTAATACAAATGTAGAATGTGGTTAGAAATTTTAAAACAACACTAAAGATTATAGGCTTCAAGATATTAACCATTTACCAAAACACTTAATATTTTGTAGGGGTTAACACATAGAATTTGAGAAAAATTAAAAAATATAACAATATTGTTTTAATGCATAGTTGTATCATGAACTAACATATGATGATGGTCAGAGAGGTTTGGAACCTTTGTTGTCTCGTTTCTCTAGAATATTGATTTTATTGTGGTTTGTCCACTGATTTAGGAGCATATGAATTTTACTAAATTAATTGATAAATAAATAGAACGATAACCATGTACCATAAAAGATAGTTTAGAATACATTAATACAAATGTAGAATGTGGTTAGAAATTTTAAAACAACACTAAAGATTATAGGCTTCAATATATTAACCATTTACCAAAACTGAATATTTTGTAGGGGTTAACACATAGATTTTGAAAAAAATTCAAAAAATATGACAATATTGTTTTAATGCATAGTTGTATCATGAAATAACATATGATGATGGTCAGAGAGGTTTGGAACCTTTGTTGTCTCTGTTTCACTAGAATAGCGATTTTATTGTGGTTTGTCCACTCATTCAGAAGCATATGAAGTTTTACTAAATTAATTGATAAAAAATGGAACGATAACCATGTACCATAAAAGATAGTTTAGAATATATTAATACAAATGTAGAATGTGGTTAGAAATTTTAAAACAACACTAAAGATTATAGGATTCAATATATTAACCATTTACCGAAAAACTGAATATTTTGTAGGGGTTAACACATAGATTTTGAGAAAAATTCAAAAAATATGACAAAATTGTTTTAATGCATAGTTGTATCATGAACTAACATATGATTATGGTCAGAGAGGTTTGGAACCTTTGTTGTCTCTGTTTCACTAGAATAGTGATTTTATTGTTGTTTGTCCACCGATTTAGGGAGCATATGAAGTTTTACTAAATTAATTGATAAAAAATAGAATGATGCCCATGTACCATGAAAGATAATTTAGAATACATTAATACAAATGTAGAATGTGGTTAGAAATTTTAAAACAACACTAAAGATTATAGGATTCAATATATTAACCATTTACCAAAACTGAATATTTTGTAGGGGTTAACACATAGATTTTGAGAAAAATTAAAAAATATAACAATATAGTTTTAAAGCATATTTGTATCGTGAACTAACATATGATGATGGTCAGAGAGGTTTGGAACCTTTGTTGTCTACGCTTCTAGAATAGTGATTTTATTGTGGTTTGTCCACTCATTTAGGAGCATATGAAGTTTTACTAAATTAATTGATAAAAATAGAACGATGCCCATGTACCATGAAAGATAGTTTAGAATACATTAATACAAATGTAGAATGTGGTTAGAAATTTTAAAACAACACTAAAGATTATAGGATTCAAGATATTAACCATTTACCAAAACTGAATATTTTGTAGGGTTAACACATAGATTTTGAGAAAAATTAAAAAATATGACAATATTGTTTTAATGCATAGTTGTATCATGAACTAACATATGATGATGGTCAGAGAGGTTTGGAACCTTTGTTGTCTCTGTTTCACTAGAATAGTGATTTTATTGTGGTTTGTCCACCGATTTAGGGAGCATATGAAGTTTTACTAAATTAATTGATAAAAATAGAACGATGCCCATGTACCATGAAAGATAGTTTAGAATATATTAATACAAATGTAGAATGTGGTTAGAAATTTTAAAACAACACTAAAGATTATAGGATTCAATATATTAACCATTTACCAAAACTGAATATTTTGTAGGGTTAACACATAGATTTTGAGAAAAATTCAAAAAATATGAAAAAATTGTTTTAATGCATAGTTGTATCATGAACTAACATATGATTATGTTCAGAGAGGTTTGGAATCTTTGTTGTCTCTGTTTCACTAGAATAGTGATTTTATTGTGGTTTGTTCATTGATTTAGGGAGCATATGAAGTTTTACTAAATTAATTGATAAAAAAATAGAACGATGCCCATGTACCATGAAAGATAGTTTAGAATACATTAATACAAATGTAGAATGTGGTTAGAAATTTTAAAACAACACTAAAGATTATAGGATTCAATATATTAACCATTTACCAAAAACTGAATATTTTGTAGGGTTAACACATAGATTTTGAGAAAAATTAAAAATATGACAATATTGTTTTAATGCATAGTTGTATCATGAACTAACATATGATGATGATCAGAGAGGCATAAAACCTTTGTTGTCTCCATTTAACTAGAATAGCGATTTTATTGTGGTTTGTTCATTGATTTAGGGAGCATATGAAGTTTTACTAAATTAATTGATAAAAATAGAACGATGCCCATGTACCATGAAAAATATTTTAGAATACATTAATAAAATGTAGAATGTGGTTAGAAATTTTAAAACAACACTAAAGATTATAGGATTCAATATATTAACCATTATCGAAAACTGAATATTTTGTAGTGACACATAGATTTTAAGATTTTTTAATAAAAATGACAATATTGTTTTAATTCATAGCTGTATCATGAAAAACATATGATGATGGTCAGAAAGGTTTAGAACCTTGGTTTTCTCTTTTTTACGGAATAGCGATTTTATTGATGTTTGTCCACTAATTTAAGGAGCATATGAAGTTTTACTAAATTAATTGATAAAAAGAGAACAATGCTCATGTACAATGAAAGAGAGTTTAAAATACATTAATACAAATGTATAATGTGGTTAGAAATTTTAAAACAACACTAAAGATTATAGGATTCAATATATTAACCATTTACCAAAAACTGAATATTTTGTAGGATTAACACATAGATTTTGAAAAAATTCAAAAAAGATTACAATATTGTTTTAATTCATAGTTGTATCATGAACTAAATATGATGATGGTGAGAGAGGTTTGGAACCTTTGTTGTCTCCGCTTCTCTAGAATAGCGATTTTATTGTGGTTTGTCCACTAATTTAGGAGCATATGAAATTTTACTATGTTAACTGATAAAAATAGAACGATTTCCATGTACCATGAAAGATAGTTTAGAATAAATTAATACAAATATAGAATATGGTTAGAAATTTTAAAACAACACTAAAGATTATAGGTTTCAGTATATTAACCATTTACCAAAAACTAAATATTTTGTAGGGTTAACACATAGATTTTGAGAAAAATTCAAAAATTCAAAATATTGTTTTAATTCATAGTTGTATCAAGAACTAACATATGATTATGGTCAGAGAGGTATGAATGCTTTGTTGTCTTTGTTCTCTAGAACAACGATTTTAATCTGGTTTGTCCACTGATTTAGAGAGCATATGAAATTTACTAAATTAATTGATAAAAAATAGAACGATGCCCATGTACCATGAAAGGTAGTTTAGAATACATTAATACAAATGTAGAATGTTGTTATAAATTTTAAAACAACACTAATGATTATAGGTTTCAGTATATTAACCATTTACCAAAAACTAAATATTTTGTAGGGTTAACATAGATTTTGAGAAAAATTCAAAAATATAACAATATTGTTTTAATGCATAGTTGTATCAAGAACTAAATATGATGATGGCCAGAGAGGGTTGGAACTTTTGTTGTCTCCATTTCTCTAGAATATCAATTTTATTATGGTTTGTGAACTGATTTATGGAGCATATGAAGTTTGACTAAATTAATTAGTAAAAAAATAGAACGATTTCCATGTACCATGAAATATAGGTTAGAATACATTAATACAAATGTAGATTGTGGTTAGAAATTTTAAAATAACACTAAAGATTATAGGTTTCAGTATATTAACCATCTACCGAAAAACTGAATATTTTGTAGGGGTTAAACTTTGATTTTGAAAAAAATTCAAAAATATGACAATATTGTTTTAATGCATAGTTGTATTATGAACTAACATATGATGATGGTCAGAGAGGTTTGATACCTTCGTTGTCTAGTTTCTAGAATAGGAATATTATTGGGATTTGTCCATCGATTTAGGAAGCATATGAAGTCTTACTAAATTAATTGATTAAACAAATAGAACGATGCCCATGTAACAAGTAAAGAGTTTAGAATACATTAATAAAATGTAGAATGTAGTTAGAAATTTTAAAACAACACTAAAGATTATAGGCTTCAAGATATTAACCATTTACACAAAATTTGAATATTTTGTAGGATTAACACATAGATTTTGAGAAAAATTCAAAAATGACAATATTGTTATAATACATAGTTGTATCAAGAAATATCATATGATTATGGTCAGAGAGGTTTGGAACCTTTATTGTCAATGTTTCTCTAGAATATCGATTTTATTGTGGTTTGTCTCTGATTTAGGAGCATATGAATTTTACTAAATTAATTGATAACAAAATGGAACGATAACCATGTACCACAAAAGATAGTTTAAAATACATTAATACAAATTTAGAATGTGGTTAGAAATTTTAAAACAATACTAATGATTATAGGTTTTAGTTTATTAACCATTTACCAAAAACTGAATATTTTGTAGGGTTAACACATAGATTTTAAGAAAAATTCAAAAAAGATTACAATATTGTTTTAATTCATAGTTGTATCATGAACTAACATATGATGATGGTCAGAGAGGTTTGGAACATTTTTTGTCTCTCATTTTCTAAAATATGGATTTTATTATGGTTTGTACACCGATTGGTGAGCATATGAAGTTTTACTAAATTAATTGATAAAAATAGAACGATGCCCATGTACCATGTAGAGAGTTTAGAATAAATTAATACAAATATAGAATATGGTTAGAAATTTTAAAACAACACTAAAGATTATAGGTTTCAAGATATAGAGCATTTACCAAAGACAAAATATTTTGTAGGGTTATCACATAGTTTTGAGAAAAATTCAAAAATTCAAAAATATTGTTTTAATTCATAGTTGTATCAAGAACTAACATATGATTATGGTCAGAGAGGTATGAATGCTTTGTTGTCTTTGTTCTCTAGAACAACGATTTTAATCTTTTCATTCAATCGATTTAGAGATAAGAAATTTACTAAATTAATTGATAAAAATAACGATGCCCATGTACCATGAAAGGTAGTTTAGAATACATTAATACAAATGTAGAATGTTGTTATAAATTTTAAAACAACACTAATGATTATAGGTTTCAGTATATTAACCATTTACCAAAAACTGAATATTTTGTAGGGTTAACACATAGATTTTGAGAAAAATTCAAAAATATGACAATATTGTTTTAATGCATAGTTGTATCATGAACTAACATATGATTATGGTCAGAGAGGTTTGGAACCTTTGTTGTCTCCGTTTTTTAGAATATCGATTTTATTATGGTTTGTCTAGTAATTTAGGGAACATATGAAGTTTTACTAAATTAATTGATAAAAAAATATAACGATACTCATTTACCATGAAAGATAGTTTAGAATAAATTATACAAATGTAGAATATTGTTAGAAATTTTAAAACAACACTAAAGATTATTGGCTTCAATATATTAATCATTTACCGAAAAACTGAATATTTTGTAGGGTTAACACATAGATTTTGAGAAAAATTCAAAAAATATTACAATATTGTTTTAATGCATAGTTGTATCATGAACTAAAATATGATGATGGTCAGAGAGGTTTGGAACCTTTTTTGTCTCTGTTTCTCTAGAATAACGATTTTATTGTGGTTTGTCTACCGATTTATAGTTTTACTAAATTAATTGATAAAAAATAGAACGATGACCATGTTCCATGAAAGATAGTTTAGAATAAATTAATTCAAATGTAGAATATGGTTAGAAATTTTAAAACAACACTAAATATTATAGGCTTCAAGATATTAACCATTTACCAAAAACTAAATATTTTGTAGGGTTAACACATAGATTTTGAGAAAAATTCAAAAATATGACAATATTGTTTTAATTCATAGTTGTATCATGAACTAACATATGATTATGGTCAGATAAGTTTGGAACCATTGTTGTCTCCGTTTCTCTAGAATATCGATTTTATTGTGGTTTGTCCACCGATTTAGGGAGCATATGAATTTTACTAAATTAATTGATAAAAAATAGAACGATGACCATGTACCATCAAAGATAGTTTAGAATATATTAATAAAAATGTATAATGTGGTTAGAAATTTTTAAACAACACTAAAGATTATAGGCTTCAGTATATTAACCATTTACCGAAAAACTGAATATTTTGTAGGGGTTAACACATAGATTTTGAGAAAAATTCAAAAACATGACAATATTGTTTTAATTCATAGTTGTATCATGAACTAAAATATGATGATGGTGAGAGAGGTTTGGAACCTTTGTTGTCTCCGCTTCTAGAATAGCGATTTTATTGTGGTTTGTCCACTCATTTAGGAAGCATATGAAGTTTTACTAAATTAACTGATAAAAAATAGAACGATGCCCATGTACCATGAAAGATAGTTTAGAATAAATTTATTCAAATGTAGAATATGGTTAGAAGTTTTTAAAAAACACTAAAGATTATAGGCTTCAGTATATTAATCATTTACCGAAAAACTGAATATTTTGTAGGGAAGTTTACACATAGATTTTGAGAAAAATTCAAAAAATATGAAAATATTGTTTTAATTCATAGTTGTATCATGAACTAACATATGATGATGGTCAGAGAGGTTTGGAACCTTTGTTGTCTCCGCTTCTAGAATAGCGATTTTATTGTGGTTTGTCCACCGATTTAGGGAGCATATGAATTTTACTAAATTAACTGATAAAAAATAGAATGATGCCCATTGTTCCATGAAAGATAGTTTAGAATAAATTAATTCAAATGTAGAATATGGTTAGAAATTTTAAAACAACACTAAATATTATACGCTTCAGTATATTAACCATTTACCGAAAAACTGAATATTTTGTAGGGTTAACACATATATTTTGAGAAAATTCAAAAAATATTACAATATTGTTATAATGCATAGTTGTATCATGAACTAACATATGATGATGGTCAGAGAGGTTTGGAACTTTTGTTGTCTCCGCTTTCTAGAATAGCGATTTTATTGTGGTTTGTCCACTCATTTAGGAAGCATATGAAGTTTTACTAAATTAATTGATAAAAAATAGAACGATGCCCATGTACCATGAAAGATAATTTAGAATACATTAATACAAATTTAGAATGAGGTTAGAAATTTTAACAACACTAAAGATTATAGGCTTCAGTATATTAACCATTTACCAAAAACTAAATATTTTGTAGGGGTTAACACATAGATTTTGAGAAAAATTCAAAAAATATAAAAATATTTTTTTAATACATAGTTGTATCATGAACTAACATATGATGATGTTCAGAGAGGTTTGGAACCTTTGTTGTCTCCGTTTCACTAGAATAGCGATTTTATTGTGGTTTGTCCACTAATTTAGGGAGCATATGAATTTTACTAAATTAATTGATAAAAAATAGAACGATGCCCATGTACCATGAAATATAGTTTAGAATACATTAATAGAAATATAGAATGTGGTTAGAAATTTTAAAACAACACTAAAGATTATAGGCTTCAGTATATTAACCATTTAGAAAAACTAAATAGTTTGTAGAGGTTAACACATAGATTTTGAGAAAAATTCAAAAAATATAAAAATATTGTTTTAATACATAGATGTATCATGAACTAGCATATGATGATGGTCAGAGAGGTTTGGAACCTTTGTTGTCTTCGTTTCACTAGAATAGCGATTTTATTGTTGTTTATCCACTAATTTAGAGAGCATATGAATTTTACTAAATTAATTGATAAAAAGATGGAACGATAACCATGTACCATGAAATATAGTTTAGAATACATTAATAGAAATATAGAATGTGGTTAGAAATTTTAAAACAACACTAAAGATTATAGGATTCAAGATATTAACCATTTACCTAAAAACTGAATATTTTGTAGGGTTAACACATAGATTTTGAGAAAAATTAAAAAAATATGAAAATATTGTTTTAATACATAGATGTATCATGAACTAGCATATGATGATGGTCAGAGAGGTTTGGAACCTTTGTTGTCTTCGTTTCACTAGAATAGCGATTTTATTGTTGTTTATCCACTAATTTAGGAGCATATGAATTTTACTAAATTAATTGATAAAAAGATGGAACGATAACCATGTACCATGAAAGATAGTTTAGAATACATTAATACAAATGTAAAATGTGGTTAGAAATTTTAAAACAACACTAAAGATTATAGGATTCAAGATATTAACCATTTAGAAAAACTAAATAGTTTGTAGAGGTTAACACATAGATTTTGAAAAAATTCAAAAAATATGACAATATTGTTTTAATGCATATTTGTATCAAGAACTAGCATATGATTATGGTCAGAGAGGTTTGGAACCTTTGTTGTTTCCGTTTCTCTAGAATAGCGATTTTATTGTGGTTTGTCCAACGATTTAGGAGCATATGAAGTTTTACTAAATTAACTGATAAAAAAATGTAACGATAACCATGTACCATGAAAGAATGTTTTGAATACATTAATAAAATTGTAGAATATAGTTAGAAATTTTAACACAACACTAAAGATTATAGGCTTCAGTATATTAACCATTTACCGAAAAATTGAATATTTTGTAGGGGTTAAGACATAGATTTTAAGAATAATTAAAAAAAACTATAACAATATTGTTTTAATACATAGATGTATCATGAACTAGCATATGATGATGGTCAGAGAGGTTTGGAACCTTTGTTGTCTTCGTTTCACTAGAATAGCGATTTTATTGTTGTTTATCCACTAATTTAGAGAGCATATGAATTTTACTAAATTAATTGATAAAAAGATGGAACGATAACCATGTACCATGAAATATAGTTTAGAATACATTAATAGAAATATAGAATGTGGTTAGAAATTTTAAAACAACACTAAATATTATAGGGTTCAGTATATTAACCATTTACCGAAAAACTAAATAGTTTGTAGAGGTTAACACATATATTTTGAAAATAAATTCAAAAAATATAGCAATATTGTTTTAATGCATATTTGTATCAAAACTAGCATATAATTTTGGCCAGAGAGGTTTGGAACCTTTGTTGTTTCGTTTCTCTAGAATAGCGATTTTATTGTGGTTTGTCCACCGATTTAGAACATATGAAGTTTTACTAAATTAATTGATTAATAAATAGAACGATAACCATGTACCATACAATTTAGTTTAGAATATATTAACACACATGTAGAATGTGGTTAGAAATTTTAAAACAACACTAAAGATTATAGGTTTCAGTATATTAACCATTTACCGAAAAACTGAATATTTTGTAGGGGTTAACACATAGATTTTGAAAAAATTCAAAAAATATGACAAAATTTTTTAATGCATAGTTGTATCATGAACTAACATATGATGATGGTCAGAGAGGTTTGGAACCTTTGTTGTCTCCGTTTCTCTAGAATAGCGATTTTATTGTGGTTTGTCCACTGATTTAGGGAGCATATGAAGTTTTACTAAATTAATTGATAAATAAATAGAACGATAACCATGTACCATAAAATATAGTTTAGAATATATTAATACAATTGTAGAATGTGATTAGAAATTTTAAAACAACACTAAAAATTATAGGCTTCAATATATTAACCATTTAGAAAAACTGAATATTTTATAGGGTTAACACATAGATTTTGAGAAAAATTCAAAAAATATTCCAATATTGTTTTAATACATAGATGTATCATGAACTAACATATGATTATGGTTAGAGAGGTTTGGAACCTTTGTTGTCTCCGTTTCTCTAGAATAGCGATTTTATTGTGGTTTGTCCAACGATTTAGGAAGCATGTGAAGTTTTACTAAATTAATTGATAAAAAATAGAACGATGCCCATGTAACATGAAAGATAATTTAGAATATATTAATACAATTGTAGAATGTGATTAGAAATTTTAAAACAACACTAAAAATTATAGGCTTCAGTATATTAACCATTTACCGAAAAACTGAATATTTTGTAGGGGTTAACACATAGATTTTGAGAAAAATTCAAAAATATGACAATATTGTTTTAATGCATAGTTGTATCATGAACTAACATATGATGATGGTCAGAGAGGTTTGGAACCTTTGTTGTCTCCGTTTCTCTAGAATAGCGATTTTAATGCATAGTTGTATCATGAACTAACATATGATGATGGTCAGAGAGGTTTGGAACCTTTGTTGTCTCCGTTTCTCTAGAATAGCGATTTTATTGTGGTTTGTCCACTTATTTAGGAGCATATGAAGTTTTACTAAATTAACTGATAAAAAATAGAACGATGCCCATGTAACATGAAAGATAATTTAGAATACATTAATACAAATGTAGAATGTGGTTAGAAATTTTAAAAACACTAAAGATTATAGGCTTCAAGATATTAACCATTTACCAAAAACTGAATATTTTGTAGGGGTTAAAACATAGATTTTGAGAAAAAATAAAAAAATATAACAATATTGTTTTAATATATAGTTGTAACATGAACTAGCATATGATGATGGTCAGAGAGGTTTGGAACCTTTGTTGTCTCCGTTTCTCTAGAATAGCGATTTTATTGTGGTTTGTCCACTTATTTAGGAGCATATGAAGTTTTACTAAATTAACTGATAAAAAATAGAACGATGCCCATGTAACATGAAAGATAATTTAGATTACATTAATACAAATGTAAAATATGGTTAGAAATTTTAAAAACACTAAAGATTATAGGCTTCAATATATTAACCATTTACCAAAAACTGAATATTTTCTAGAGTTAAGACATAGATATTGAGAATAATTAAAAAAATATAACAATATTGTTTTAATACATAGATGTATCATGAACTAGCATATGATGATGGTCAGAGAGGTTTGGAACCTTTGTTGTCTCCGTTTCTCTAGAATAACGATTTTATTGTGGTTTGTCCACTTATTTAGGAGCATATGAATTTTACTAAATTAATTGATAAAAAATGGAACCATAGCCATGTACCATAAAATATAGTTTAGAATACATTAATAGAAATATAGAATGTGGTTAGAAATTTTAAAAAAACACTAAAGATTATAGGTTTCAGTATATTAACCATTTACTGAAAAACTGAATATTTTGTAGGGGTTATAACATAGATTTTGGGGAAAATTCAAAAAATATAACATAATTGTATCATGAACTAACATATGATGATGGCCACAGATGTTTGGATCCTTTGTTGTCTCCGTTTCTCTAGAATAGCGATTTTATTGTGGTTTGTCCACTTATTTAGGGAGCATATGAATTTTATTAAATTAATTGATAAAAAATGGAGCGATAACCATGTACCATAAAAGATAGTTTAGAATATATTAATACAATTTTTGAATCTTGTTTGAAATATTAAAACAACACTAAATATTATAGGTTTCTGTATATTAACCATTTACCGAAAAACTGAATATTTTGTAGGGGTTAACACATAGATTTTGAGAAAAATTCAAAAATATGACAATATTGTTTTAATGCATAGATGTATCATGAACTAGCATATGATGATGGTCAGAGAGGTTTGAAACCTTTGTTGTCTCCGTTTCTCTAGAATAGCGATTTTATTGTGGTTTGTCTAATGATTTAGGGAGCATATGAAGTTTTACTAAATTAATTTATTAATAAATAGAATGATAACCATGTACCATAAAATATAGTTTATAATAAATTAATACAATTGTAAAATGTGGTTAGAAATTTTAAAAACACTAAAGATTATAGGTTTCAGTATATTAACCATTTACCTAAAAACTGAATATTTTGTAGGGGTTAACACATAGATTTTGAGAAAAATTAAAAAATATAACAATATTTTTTAATTCATAGTTGTATCATGAACTAACATATGATTTTGGTCAGATAGGTTTGGAACCTTTGTTGTCTTTGTTTCACTAGAATAGCGATTTTATTGTGGTTTGTCTAATGATTTAGGGAGCATATGAATTTTACTAAATTAATTTATTAATAAATAGAATGATAACCATGTATCATAAAAGTTAGTTTAAAATATATTAACACAGATGTAGAATGTGGTTAGAAATTTTAAAAACACTAAAGATTATAGGTTTCAGTATATTAACCATTTACCTAAAAACTGAATATTTTGTAGGGGTTAACACATAGATTTTGAGAAAAATTCAAAAATATAACATAATTGTATCATGAACTAACATATGATGATGGCCACAGATGTTTGGATCCTTTTGTCTTCGTTTCACTATAATAGCGATTTTATTGTGGTTTGTCCACTTATTTAGGGTGCATATGAATTTTATTAAATTAATTGATAAAAAATGGAGCGATAACCATGTACCATAACAGATAGTTTAGAATATATTAATACAATTTTTGAATCTTGTTTGAAATATTAAAACAACACTAAATATTATAGGTTTCAGTATATTAACCATTTTAGAAAACTGAATATTTTGTAGGGGTTAACACATAGATTTTGAGAAAAATTCAAAAATATAACAATATTGTTTTAATACATAGATGTATCATGAACTAACATATGATGATGGCCAAAGATGTTTGGATCCTTTGTTGTCTCCGTTTCTCTAGAATAGCGATTTTATTGTGGTTTGTCCACTTATTTAGGAGCATATGAATTTTATTAAATTAATTGATAAAAAATGGAACGATAACCATGTACCATAAAAGATAGTTTAGAATATATTAAAACAATTTTGAATCTTGTTTGAAATATTAAAACAACACTAAATATTATAGGTTTCTCAGATATTAACCATTTACCTAAAACTGAATATTTTGTAGGGGTTAACACATAGATTTTGAGAAAAATTAAAAAATATAACAATATTGTTTTAATGCATAGTTGTATCAAGAACTAGCATATGATGATGGTCAGAGAGGTTTGGAACCTTTGTTGTCTCCGTTTCTCTAGAATAGCGATTTTATTGTGGTTTGTCCACTTATTTAGGAGCATATGAAGTATTACTAAATTAATTGATTAATAAATACAACGATAACCATGTACCATAAAAGATAGTTTAGAATATATTAACACAGATGTAGAATGTGGTTAGAAATTTTAAAACAACACTAAAGATTATAGGTTTCAAGATATTAACCATTTACCTAAAAAATTGAATATTTTAAAGGGAACACATAGACTTTGAGAAAAATTCAAAAATATGACAAAATTGTTTTAATGAATAGTTTTATCATAAAATAACATATGATTTTGGTCAGATAGGTTTGGAACCTTTGTTGTCTACGTTTCTCTAGAATAGGGATTTTATTGTGGTTTGTTTACTCATTTAGGAAGCATATAAAGTTTTTCTAAATTAATCGATAAATAAATACAACGATAACCATGTACCATAAAATATAGTTTATAATAAATTAATACAATTGTAAAATGTGGTTATAAATTATAAAACAACACTAAAGATTATAGGTTTCAGTATATTAACCATTTACCTAAAACCTAATATTTTGTAGGGGTTAACACATAGATTTTGAGAAAAATTAAAAAATATAACAATATTGTTTTAATGCATAGATGTATCATAAACTAGCATATGATGATGGTCAGAGAGGTTTGAAACCTTTGCTGTCTACGTTTCTCTAGAATAGCGATTTTATTGTGGTTTGTCTAATGATTTAGGGAGCATATGAATTTTACTAAATTAATTGATAAAAAATAGAACGATGCCCATGTAACATGAAAAATAATTTAGATTACATTAATACAAATGTAAAATGTGGTTAGAATTTTTAATACCCTATAGATTATTGAATTCAGTATACTAACCATTTACCGAAAAACTGAATATTTTGTAGGGGGTTAACACTTAGATTTTGAGAAAAATTCAAAAAATATTACAATATTGTTTTAATGCATAGTTGTATCATGAACTAACATATGATGATAATCAGAGAGGTTTGGAACATCTTTTGTCTCTTTTTCTCTAGAATAGCGATTTTAATGCATAGTCGTATCATGAACTAACATATGATGATGGTCAGAGAGGTTTGGAACCTTTGTTGTCTCCATTTCTCTAGAATAGCGATTTTATTGTGGTTTGTCTATAGATTTAGGGAGCATATGAAGTATTACTAAATTAACTGATAAAAAAATAGAACGATGCCATGTACCATGAAAGATAGGTTAGAATACATTAATTCAAATGAAGAATATGGTCAGAAATTTTAAAAGACACTAAAGATTATAGGCTTCAGTATATTAACCATTTACCGAAAAACTGAATATTTTCTAGGAGTTAAGACATAGATATTGAGAATAATTAAAAAAATATAACAATATTGTTTTAATACATAGATGTATCATGAACTAGCATATGATGATGGTCAGAGAGGTTTGGAACCTTGTTGTCTCTGTTTCTCTAGAATAGCGATTTTATTGTGGTTTGTTTACTCATTTAGGAAGCATATGAAATATTACTAAATTAACTGATAAAAAAATAGAACGATGCCATGTAACATGAAAGATAGTTTAGAATACATTAATTCAAATGAAGAATTTGGTCAGAAATTTTAAAAAACACTAAAGATTATAGGCTTCAGTATATTAACCATTTACCGAAAAACTGAATATTTTCTAGGGGTTAAGACATAGATATTGAGAATAATTAAAAAAAATATAACAATATTGTTTTAATATATAGATGTATCATGAACTAGCATATGATGATAGTCAGAGAGGTTTAGAACCTTTGTAGTCTTCGTTTCACTAGAATAACGATTTTATTGTGGTTTGTCCACTTATTTAGGAGCATATGAAGTTTTACTAAATTAATTGATAAAAAATGGAACTATAACCATGTACCATAAAATATAGTTTAGAATACATTAATAGAAATGTAGAATGTAGTTAGAAATTTTGAAACAACACTAAAGATTATAGGTTTCAGTATATTAACCATTTTAGAAAACTGAATATTTTGTAGGGGTTAACACATAGATTTTGAGAAAAATTCAAAAATATAACAATATTGTTTTAATACATAGATGTATCATGAACTAACATATGATGATGGCCAAAGATGTTTGGATCCTTTGTTGTCTCTGTTTCTCTAGAATAGCGATTTTATTGTGGTTTGTCCACTTATTTAGGAGCATATGAATTTTATTAAATTAATTGATAAAAAATGGAACGATAACCATGTACCATAAAAGATAGTTTAGAATACATTAATACAAATGTAGAATGTGGTTAGAAATTTTAAAACAACACTAAAGATTATAGGTTTCAAGATATTAACCATTTACCTAAAACTGAATATTTTGTAGGGGTTAACACATAGATTTTGAAAAAATTCAAAAATATGACAAAATTGTTTTAATGCATAAATGTATCAAGAACTAACATATGATTATGGTCAGAGAGTTTTGAACCTTTGTTGTCTCTGTTTCTCTAGAATAGTGATTTTATTGTGGTTTGTCCACTTATTTAGGAGCATATGAAGTTTTACTAAATTAATTGATAAAAAATAGAATGATGCCCATGTACCATGAAAGATAATTTAGAATACATTAATACAAATGTAGAATGTGGTTAGAAATTTTAAAACAACACTAAAGATTATAGGTTTCAATATATTAATACAATTGTAGAATGTTGTTTGAAATTTTAAAACAACACTAAAGATTATAGGTTTCAGTATATTAACCATTTACCTAAAACTAATATTTTGTAGGGGTTAACATAGATTTTGAAAAAATTCAAAAAATATAACAATATTTTTTAATGCATAGTTGTATCAAGAACTAGCATATAATTATGGTCAGAGAGTTTGGAACCTTTGTTGTCTCCGTTTCTCTAGAATAGCGATTTTATTGTGGTTTGTCCACGATTTAGGAGCATATGAAGTTTTACTAAATTAACTGATAAAAAATAGAACGATGCCCATGTACCATGAAAGATAGTTTAGAATACATTAATTCAAATGAAGAATTTGGTCAGAAATTTTAAAAACACTAAAGATTATAGGCTTCAGTATATTAACCATTTACCGAAAAACTGAATATTTTCTAGGGGTTAAGACATAGATATTGAGAATAATTAAAAAAAATATAACAATATTGTTTTAATATATAGATGTATCATGAACTAGCATATGATGATAGTCAGAGAGGTTTAGAACCTTTGTAGTCTTCGTTTCACTAGAATAACGATTTTATTGTTGTTTGTCCACGATTTATGGATATGAATTTTACTAAATTAATTGATAAAAAATGGAACTATAACCATGTACCATAAAATATAGTTTAGAATACATTAATAGAAATGTAGAATGTAGTTAGAAATTTTGAAACAACACTAAAGATTATAGGTTTCAGTATATTAACCATTTACCGAAAAACTGAATATTTTGTAGGGGTTATAACATAGATTTTGAGAAAAATTCAAAAAATATAACAATATTGTTTTAACGCATAGTTGTATCATGAACTAACATATGATGATGGCCAAAGATGTTTGGATCCTTTGTTGTCTCCGTTTCTCTATAATAGCGATTTTATTGTGGTTTGTCCACTTATTTAGGGAGCATATGAATTTTATTAAATTAATTGATAAAAAAATGGAACGATAACCATGTACCATAAAAGATAGTTTAGAATATATTAAAACAATTTTGAATCTTGTTTGAAATATTAAAACAACACTAAAGATTATAGGTTTCTCAGATATTAACCATTTACCGAAAACTGAATATTTTGTAGGGGTTAACACATAGATTTTGAGAAAAATTCAAAAATATAACAATAACAATATTTTTTTAATGCATAGTTGTATCAAGAACTAGCATATAATTATGGTCAGAGAGTTTGGAACCTTTGTTGTCTCTGTTTCTCTAGAATAGCGATTTTATTGTGGTTTGTCCACTGATTTAAGAAGTATACGAAGTGTTACTAAATTAATTGATTAATAAATAGAATGATAACCATGTATCATAAAAGTTAGTTTAAAATATATTAAAACAGATGTAGAATATGGTTAGAATTTTTAAAACAACACTAAAGATTATAGGTTTCAGTATATTAACCATTTACCGAAAAACTGAATATTTTAAAGGGGTTAACACATAGACTTTGAGAAAAATTCAAAAATATGACAAAATTGTTTTAATGCATAGTTGTATCATAAACTAACATATGATTTTGGTCAGATAGGTTTGGAACCTTTGTTATCTAGGTTTCTCTAGAATAGGGATTTTATTGTGGTTTGTCCACTTATTTAGGAGCATATGAATTTTACTAAATTAATTGATAATAAAATGGAATGATAACCATGTACCATAAAAGATAGTTTAGAATATACTAATACAATTGTAGAATGTTGTTTGAAATTTTAAAACAACACTAAAAATTATAGGTTTCAGTATATTAACCATTTACCGAAAAACTGAATATTTTGTAGGGGTGTTAACACATAGATTTTGAGAAAAATTCAAAAAAGTATAACAATATTGTTTTAATGCATAAATGTATCAAGAACTAGCATATAGTTATGGTGAGAGAGTTTGGAACCTTTGTTGTCTCTGTTTCTCTAGAATAGCAATTTTATTGTGGTTTGTCCACTTATTTAGGGAGCATATGAAGTTTTACTAAATTAATGGATTAATAAATACAACGATAACCATGTACCATAAAAGTTAGTTTAGAATATATTAATACAAATGTAGAATGTGGTTAGAAATTTTAAAACAACACTAAAGATTATAGGTTTCAAGATATTAACCATTTACCGATACACTGAATATTTTAAAGGGGTTAGCACATAGAATTTGAGAAAAAATAAAAAAAATGACAAAATTGTTTTAATGCATAGTTGTATCATAAACTAACATATGATTATATTCAGATAGGTTTGGAACCTTTGTTATCTAGGTTTCTCTAGAATAGGATTTTATTGTGGTTTGTCCACTTATTTAGGAGCATATGAAGTTTTACTAAATTAATTGATAAATAAATAGAACGATAACCATGTACCATAAAAGATAGTTTAGAATATATTAATACAATTGTAGAATGTGATTAGAAATTTTAAAACAACACTAAAGATTATAGGCTTCAAGATATTAACCATTTACCAAAAACTGAATATTTTGTAGGGGTTAACACATAGATTTTGAGAAAAATTCAAAAATATGACAAAATTGTTTTAGTGCATAGTTGTATCATGAACTAACATATGATTATGGTCAGAGATGTTTGAAACCTTTGTTGTCTCCGTTTCTCTAGAATAGTGATTTTATTGTGGTTTGTCCATCGATTTAGGAGCATATGAAGTTTTACTAAATTAATTGATAAATAAATAGAACGATAACCATGTACCATAAAATATAATTTATAATATATTAATACAATTTTAGAATGTGATTAGAAATTTTAAAACAACACTAAAGATTATAGGCTTCAGTATATTAACTATTTACCGAAAAACTGCATATTTTCTAGGGGTTAACACAGATTTTGAAAAAAATTCAAAAAAGATTACAATATTGTTTAATTCATAGTTGTATCATCAACTAACATATGATTATGGTTAGAGAGGTTTGGAACCTTTGTTGTCTCCATTTCACTATAACATCGATTTTATTGTGGTTTGTCCACTTATTTAGGGAGCATATCGAATTTTACTATGTTAACTGATAAAAAAATTGAATGATGCCCATGTACCATGAAAGATAGTTTAGAATAAATTTATTCAAATGTAAAATATGGTTAGAAATTTTAAAACAACACTAAATATTATACACTTCAGTATATTAACCATTTACCGAAAAACTGAATATTTTGTAGGAGTTAACACATAGATTTTGAGAAAAATTCAAAAAGAAATATAAAAAAATTGTTTTAGTGCTTGGTTGTATCATGAACTAACATATGATTATGGTCAGAGAGGTATGGAACCTTTGTTGTCTCCGTTTCTCTAGAATAGCGATTTTATTGTGGTTTGTCCACTGATTTAGGAGCATATGAAGTTTTACTAAATTTACTGATAAAAATAGAACGATGCCCATGTACCATGAAAGATAGTTTAGAATACATTAATACAAATGTAGAATATGGTTAGAAATTTTAAAACAACACTAAATATTATACACTTCAGTATATTAACCATTTACCGAAAAACTGAATATTTTGTAGGAGTTAACACATAGATTTTGAGAAAAATTCAAAAAGAAATATAAAAAAATTGTTTTAGTGCTTGGTTGTATCATGAACTAACATATGATTATGGTCAGAGAGGTATGGAACCTTTGTTGTCTCCGTTTCTCTAAAATAACGATTTTACTGTGACTTGTCCATTGATTTAGGGAGCATATGATGTTTTACTAAATTTACTGATAAAAAATAGAACGATGCCCATGTACCTTGAAAGATAGTTTAGAATACATTAATACAAGTGTAGAGTATTGTTAGAAATTTTAAAACAACACTAAAGATTATAGTCTTCAGTATATTAACCATTTACCAAAAAGCTGAATATTTTGTACGGGTTAACACGTTGATTTTAAGAAAAATTCAAAAAAGATTACAATATTGTTTTAATTCATTGTTGTACCATGAACTAACATATGATGATGGTCAGATAGGTTTGGAACCTTTGTTGTCTCTGTTTCTCTTGAATAGTGATTTTATTGTGGTTTGTCCACTGATTTTGGGAGCTCATGAAATTTTACGAAATTAACTGATTAAAAAATTGAACGATGTCCGTGTACCATGAAAGATATTTTAGAATAAATTAATTCAAATGTAAAATATGGTTAGAAATTTTAAAACAACACTAAGTATTATTGGATTTAGTATATTAACCGTTTACCGAAAAACCGAATATTTTGTAGGGGTTAACACATAGATTTTGAGAAAAATTCAAAAATATGACAATATTGTTTTAATGCATAGTTGTATCATCAACTAACATATGATTATGGTCAGAGAGGTTTGGAACCTTTGTTGTCTCCGTTTCTCTAGAATAGTGATTTTATTGTGGTTTGTCCATCGATTTAGGGAGCATATGAATTTTACTAAATTAACTGATAAAAATAGAACGATGCCCATGTACCATGAAAGATATTTTAGAATAAATTAATTCAAATGTAAAATATGGTTAGAAATTTTAAAACAACACTAAGTATTATTGGATTTAGTATATTAACCGTTTACCGAAAAACCGAATATTTTGTAGGGGTTAACACATAGATTTTGAGAAAAATTCAAAAAATATGACAATATTGTTTTAATGCATAGTTGTATCATCAACTAACATATGATTATGGTTAGAGAGGTTTGGAACCTTTGTTGTCTCCATTTCACTATAACATCTATTTTATTGTGGTTTGTCCACTTATTTAGGGAGCATATGAATTTTACTAAATTCATTGATGAAAATGGAACAATAACCATGTACCATAAAAGATAGTTTAGAATATATTAATACAATTGTAGAATGTGATTAGAAATTTTAAAACACCACTAAAGATTATAGGCTTCAGTATATTAACCGTTTACCGAAAAACTGAATATTTTGTAGGGGTTAAGTTAACACATAGATTTTGAGAAAAAATCAAAAAAGATTAAAATATTTTTTTAATTCATAGTTGTATCATGAACTAAAATATTATGATGGTGAGAGAGGTTTGGAACCTTTGTTGTCTCCGTTTCTCTAGAATAGCGATTTTATTGTGGTTTGTCCACTGATTTAGGGAGCATATGAATTTTTACTATGTTAACTCATAAAAATTGAACAATGCCCATGTACCATGAAAGATAGTTTAGAATACATTAAAACAACACTAAAGATTATAGGCTTCAATATATTAACCATTTACCAAAAACTGAATATTTTGTAGGGTTAACACATAGATTTTGAAAAAATTCAAAAGATTAAAATATTGTTTTAATTCATAGTTGTATCATGAACTAAAATATGATGATGGTGAGAGAGGTTTGGAACCTTTGTTGTCTCCGCTTCTCTAGAATAGCGATTTTATTGTGGTTTGTCCATCGATTTAGGGAGCATATGAATTTTTACTATGTTAACTCATAAAAATTGAATGATTCCCATGTACCATGAAAGATAGTTTAGAATAAATTAATTCAAATGTAGAATGTGGTTGAAAATTTTAAAACAACACTAAATATTATACGCTTCTGTATATTAACCATTTACCGTAAAACTGAATATTTTGTAGGAGTTAACACATAGATTTTGAGAAAAATATAAAAAAGATTACAATATTGTTTTAATTCATTGTTGTATCATGAACTAACATATGATGATGGTCAGATAGGTTTGGAACCTTTGTTGTCTCCGTTTCTCTTGAATAGTGATTTTATTGTGGTTTGTCCACTGATTTAGGGAGCTTATGAAATTTTACTAAATTAACTGATAAAAATAGAACGATGCCCATGTACCATGAAAGATAGTTTATAATACATTAATACAAGTGTAGAATATTGTTAGAAATTTTAAAACAATACTAAAGATTATAGGCTTCAGTATATTAACCATTTACCGAAAAACTGAATATTTTGTAGGGGTTAGTTAACACATAGATTTTGAGAAAAATTCAAAAAAGATTACAATATTTTTTTAATTCATAGTTGTATCATGAACTAAAATATGATGATGGTGAGAGAGGTTTGGAACCTTTGTTGTCTCCGTTTCTTTAGAATAGCGATTTTACTGTGGTTTGTCCACTCGTTTAGGGAGCATATGAAATTTTACTATGTTAACTCATAAAAAAATTGAACGATGCCCATGTACCATGTAAGATAGTTTAGAAGAAATTAAGTCAAATGTAGAATATGGTTTGAAATTTTAAAACAACACTAAATATTATACGCTTCAGTATATTAACAATTTACCAAAAAAACTGAATATTTTGTAGGGGGCTTAACACATAGATTTTGAGAAAAATTCAAAAATATGACAATATTGTTTTAATGCATAGTTGTATCATGAACTAACATATGATTATGGTCAGAGAGGTTTGGAACCTTTGTTGTCTCCGTTTCTCTAGAATAGCGATTTTACTGTGATTTGTCCACTGATTTAGGGAGCATATGAAGTTTTACTAAATTTACTGATAAAAAATAGAACGATGCCCATGTACCATGAAAGATAGTTTAGAATACATTAATACAAGTGTAGAATATTGTTAGAAATTTTAAAACAATACTAAAGATTATAGGCTTCAGTATATTAACCATTTACTGAAAAACTGAATATTTTGTATGGGTTAGTTAACACATAGATTTTGAGAAAAATTCAAAAATGACTACAATATTATTTTAATTCATAGTTGTATCATGAACTAAAATATGATGATGGTGAGAGAGGTTTGGAACCTTTGTTGTCTCCGTTTCTAGAATAGCGATTTTATTGTGGTTTGTCCACTGATTTAGGAGCATATGAATTTTACTATGTTAACTCATAAAAAATTGAACGATGCCCATGTACCATGTAAGATAGTTTAGAAGAAATTAAGTCAAATGTAGAATATGGTTTGAAATTTTAAAACAACACTAAATATTATACGCTTCAGTATATTAACAATTTACCAAAAAAACTGAATATTTTGTAGGGGGCTTAACACATAGATTTTGAGAAAAATTTAAAAATATGACCAAATTTTTTTAGTGCATGGTCTTATCATGAACTAACATATGATTATGGTCAGAGAGGTTTGGAACCTTTGTTGTCTCCGCTTCTAGAATAGCGATTTTATTGTGGTTTGTCCATCGATTTAGGGAGCATATGAAGTTTTACTAAATTTACTGATAAAAAATAGAACGATGCCCATGTACCATGAAAGATAGTTTAGAATACATTAATAAAAGTGTAGAATATGGTTAGAAATTTTAAAATAACACTTAAGATTATAGGCTTCAGTATATTAACCATTTACCAAAACACTTAATATTTTGTAGGGGTTAACATATAGATTTTGAGAAAAACTCAAAAAAGATTACAATATTGTTTTAATTCATAGTTGTATCATGAACGAATATATGATGATAGTGAGAGAGGTTTGGAACCTTTGTTGTCTCTGTTTCTCTAGAATAGCGATTTTATTGTGGTTTGTCCATCGATTTAGGAGCATATGAATTTACTAAATTTACTGATAAAAAATAGAACGATGCCCATGTACCATGAAAGATATTTTAGAATAAATTAATTCAAATGTAGAATATGGTTAGAAATTTTAAAGCAACGCTAAGGATTATAGGATTTAGTATATTAACCATTTACCGAAAAACTGAATATTTTGTAGGGGTTAACACATAGATTTTGAGAAAAATTCAAAAAATATGACCAAATTTTTTTAGTGCATGGTCTTATCATGAACTAACATATGATTATGGTCAGAGAGGTTTGGAACCTTTGTTGTCTCCGTTTCTCTAGAATAGCGATTTTACTGTGATTTGTCCACTGATTTAGGGAGCATATGAAGTTTTACTAAATTTACTGATAAAAAATAGAACGATGCCCATGTACCATGAAAGATAGTTTAGAATACATTAATAAAAGTGTAGAATATGGTTAGAAATTTTAAAATAACACTTAAGATTATAGGCTTCAGTATATTAACCATTTACCAAAACACTTAATATTTTGTAGGGGTTAACATATAGATTTTGAGAAAAACTCAAAAAAGATTACAATATTGTTTTAATTCATAGTTGTATCATGAACGAATATATGATGATAGTGAGAGAGGTTTGGAACCTTTGTTGTCTCTGTTTCTCTAGAATAGCGATTTTATTGTGGTTTGTCCACTGATTTAGGGAGCATATGAAATTTTACAAAATTTACTGATAAAAAAATTGAACGATGCCCATGTACCATGAAAGATATTTTAGAATAAATTAATTCAAATGTAGAATATGGTTAGAAATTTTAAAGCAACGCTAAGGATTATAGGATTTAGTATATTAACCATTTACCGAAAAACTGAATATTTTGTAGGGGTTAACACATAGATTTTGAAAAAAATTCAAAAAATATTACAACATTTTTTTATACATAGTTGTATCAAGAACTAGCATATGATTATGGTCAGACAGGTTTGGAACCTTTTGTTGTTTCCGTTTCACTAGAATAGCGATTTTATTGTTGTTTGTGCATTGATTTAGGAAGCATATGAAGTTTTTCTAAATTAACTCATAAAGAAATAGAACGATGCCCATGTACCATGAAAGATATTTTAGAATAAATTAATTCAAATGTAGAATATGGTTAGAAATTTTAAAACAACACTAAGGATTATAGGATTTAGTATATTAACCATTTACCGAAAAACTGAATATTTTGTAGGGGTTAACACATAGATTTTGAAAAAAATTCAAAAAATATTACAATATTGTTTTAATACATAGTTGTATCAAGAACTAGCATATGATTATGGTCAGAGAGTTTGGAACCTTTGTTGTCTCCGTTTCTCTAGAATAGCGATTTTATTGTGGTTTGTCCACTCATTTAGGAAGCATATGAAGTTTTACTAAATTAATTGATTAATAAATAGAACGATAACCATGTACCATAAAAGATAGTTTATAATATATTAATAAAATTGTAAAATGTGGTTAGAAATTTTAAAACAACACTAAATATTATAGGCTTCAGTATATTAAACATTTACCGAAAAACTGAATATTTTGTTAGGGTTAACACATAGAGTCTGAGAAAAATTAAAAAAATATAACAATATAGTTTTAAAGCATATTTGTATCGTGAACTAACATATGATGATGGTCAGAGAGGTTTGGAACCTTTGTTGTCTCTGTTTCACTAGAATTACGATTTTTTTGTGGTTTATCCACTAATTTAGGGAGCATATAATGGTTAACCAAATTAATTGATTAATAAATAGAACGATAACCATGTACCATAAAAGATAGTTTAGAATATATTAATACAAATGTAGAATGTGGTTAGAAATTTTAAAGCAACAATAAAGATTATAGGCTTCAGTATATTAAATATTTACCGAAAAACTGAATATTTTGTAGGGGGGTTAACACATAGATTTTGAGAAAAATTCAAAAATATGACAATATTGTTTTAATGCATATTTGTATCATGAACTAGCATATGATTATGGTCAGAGAGGTTTGGAACCTTTGTTGTCTCCGCTTCTAGAATAGCGATTTTATTGTGGTTTGTCCACTCATTTAGGAAGCATATGAAGTTTTACTAAATTAATTGATTAATAAATAGAATGATAACCATGTACCATGAAATATAGTTTAGAATATATTAATACAAATGTAGAATGTGGTTAGAAATTTTAAAACAACACTAAATATTATAGGCTTCAGTATATTAAATATTTACCGAAAAACTGAATATTTTGTAGGGGGGTTAACACATAGATTTTGAGAAAAATTCAAAAAATATGAGAATATTTTTTGGAAGCATATATTTATCAAGAACTAGCATATGATTATGTTCAAAGAGGTCTGGAACCTTTGTTGTCTCCGTTTCTCTAGAATAGCGATTTTATTGTGGTTTGTCCACTCATTTAGGAAGCATATGAAGTTTTACTAAATTAATTGATTAATAAATAGAATGATAACTATGTACCATGAAATATAGTTTATAATATCTTAATACAAATGTAGAATGTGGTTAGAAATTTTAAAACAATACTAAAGATTATAGGATTCAGTATATTAACTATTTACCGAAAAAATGAATATTTTGTAGGGGTTGTTAACACATAGAATTTGAGAAAAATTAAAAAAATATGACAAAATTGTTTTAATGCATAGTTGTCTCATGAACTAACAAATGATTATGGTCAGAGAGGTTTAGAACCTTTGTTGTCTACGTTTCTCTAGAATAGAGATTTTATTGTGGTTTGTTCACTGATTTAGGGAGCATATAATGTTTTACTAAATTAACGGATAAATAATTAGAACGATAACCATGTACCATAAAAGATGGTTTAGAATATATTAATACAATTATAGAATGCGATTTAAATTTTGAAAACAATACTAAAGATTATAGGCTTCAGTATATTAACCATTTACCGAAAAAACTGAATATTTTGTAGGGGTTAACGCATATTTTGAGAAAAATTCAAAAAATATTACAATATTGTTATAATGCATAGTTTAATTATGAACTAACATATGATGATGGTCAGAGAGGTTTGGAACCTTTGTTGTCTCCGTTTCTCTAGAATAGCGATTTTATTGTGGTTTGTCCACTCATTCAGGAAGCATATGAAGTTTTACTAACTTAACTGATAAAAAATAGAACGATGCCCATGTGCCAAGAAAGATAATTTAGAATACATTAATAAAAATTTAGAATGGGGTTAGAAATTTTTTAACAACACTAAAGATTATAAGTTTCAGTATATTAACCATTTACCGAAAAACTGAATATTTAGTAGGGGTTAACACATAGATTTTGAGAAAAATTCAAAAAATATTACAACATTGTTTTAATGCACAGTTGTATCATGAACTAACATATGATGATTGTCAGACAGGTTTGGAACCTTTGTTATCTCCGTTTCACTAGAATAGTGATTTTATTGTCGTTTATCCACTGATCTAGGGAGCATATGAAGTTTTACTAAATTAATTGATTAATAAATAGAACGATAACCATGTATCATAAAAGATAGTTTAGAATATATTAATACAAATGATGAATGTGGTTAGAAATTTTAAAACAACAATAAAGATTATAGGATTCAATATATTAACCATTTACCGAAAAATGAATATTTTGTATGGGTTAACACATAGATTTTGAGAAAAAATTAAAAAATATGAAAAAATTGTTTTAATGCATAGTTGTATCATGAACTAACATATGATTATTGTCAGAGAGGTTTGGAACCTTTGTTGTCTCTGTTTCTCTAGAATAGCGATTTTATTGTGGTTTGTCCACCGATTTAGAGAGCATATGAAGTTTTACTAAATTAATTGATTAATAAATAGAACGATAACCATGTACCATAAAATATAGTTTAGAATATATTAACACACATGTAGAAATGTGATTAAAAATTTTAAAACAACACTAAAGATTATAGGTTTCAGTATATTAACCATTTACCGAAAAACTGAATATTTTGTAAGGGTTAACACATAGATTTTGAGAAAAATTAAAAAATATAACAATATTGTTTTAATGCATAGATATATCATAAACTAGCATATGATGATGGTCGAGAGGTTTGAAACCTTTGTTGTCTACGTTTCTCTAGAATAGTGATTTTATTGTGGTTTGTCCATCGATTTAGGAGCATATGAATTTTACTAAATTAATTGATAAAAAATGGAACGATAACCATGTAACATGAAAGATAGTTTAGAATATATTAATACAAATGTAGAATGTGGTTAGAAATTTTAAAACAACACTAAAGATTATAGGATTCAATATATTAACCATTTATCGAAAAACTGAATATTTTGTAGGGTTAACACATAGATTTTGAGAAAAATTCAAAAAATATGATAATATTGTTTGGATGCATATATGTATCAAGAACTAGCATATGATTATGTTGAGAGGTTTGGAAGCTTTGTTGTCTCTGTTTCACTAGAATAGTGATTTTATTGTGGTTTGTCCACGATTTAGGAGCATATGAAGTTTTACTAAATTAACTGATAAAAAATAGAACGATGCCCATGTACCATGAAAGATAGTTTAGAATATGATAATACAGATGTAGAATGTGGTTAGAAATTTTAAAACAACACTAAAGATTGTACGATTCAATATATTAACCATTATCGAAAAACTGAATATTTTGTAGGGGTTGTTAACACATAGATTTTAAGAAAAACTCAAAAAATATGACAATATTGTTTTAATGCATATTTGAATCAAGAACTAGCATATGATTATGGCCAGAGGGGTTTGGAACCTTTGTTGTCTCCGTATCATTATAATGGTGATTTTATTGTGGTTTGTTCACTGATTTATGAAGCATATGAAGTTTTACTAAATTAACTCATAAAAAACAGAACGATAAGCATGTACCTTAAAAGATAGTTTAGAATAAATTAATACAATTGTAAAATGTGGTTAGAAATTTTAAAACAACACTAAAGATTATAGGCTTCAGTATATTAACAATTTACCGAAAAAAACTGAATATTTTGTCGGGGTTAACACATAGATTCTGAGAAAAAATCAAAAAAATAAAACAATATTGTTTTAATGCATAGTTGTATCATGAACTAACATATGATGATGGTCAGAGATGTTTGGAACTTTGTTGTCTCCGTTTCTCTAGAATAGCGATTTTATTGTTGTTTGTCCACTGATTTAGGGAGCATATGAAGTTTTACTAAATTAACTGATAAAAAAACAGAACGATGCCCATGTACCATGAAAGATAGTTTAGAATAAATTAATACAATTGTAAAATGTGGTTAGAAATTTTAAAACAACACTAAAGATTATAGGCTTCAGTATATTAACAATTTACCGAAAAAAACTGAATATTTTGTCGGGGTTAACACATAGATTCTGAGAAAAAATCAAAAAAATATAACAATATTGTTTTAATGCATAGTTGTATCATGAACTAACATATGATGATGGTCAGAGAGGTTTGGAACCTTTGTTGTCTCCGTTTCTCTAGAATAGCGATTTTATTGTTGTTTGTCCACTGATTTAGGGAGCATATGAAGTTTTACTAAATTAACTGATAAAAAAACAGAACGATGCCGATGTACCATGAAAGAAAATTTAGAATACATTAATACAAATGTAGAATGTGGTTAGAAATTTTAAAACAACACCAAAGATTATAGGATTCAGTATATTAACACATAGATTTTGAGAAAAATTTGAAAAAATGTAACAGTATTTTTTTAATGTATAGTTGTATCATGAACTAACATAGATTATGATTAGAGAGGTTTGAAACCTCTGTTGTCTCCGTTTCTCTAGAATAGAGATTTTATTGTTGTTTGTCCACTGATTTAAAGAGCATATGAAGTTATACTAAATTAATTGATAAGAAAATAGAATGATGCCCAAGTACCATGAAAGATTATTTAGAATACATTAATACAAATGTAAAATGTAGTTAGAAATTTTAAAACAACACTAAAGATTATAGGTTTCAGTATATTAACCGTTTACCTAAAAAGTGAATATTTTGTAGGGGTTAACGCTTAGATTTTGAGAAAAATTCAAAAAATATGACAAAAATGTTTTAATTCATAGTCGTATCATGAAATAATATACCATGATGGTCAGAGAGGTTTGGAACCTTTGTTGTCTCCGTTTCTCTAGAATAGCGATTTTATTGTGGTTTGTCCCTTGATTTAGGGATCATATGAAGTTTTACTAAATTAATTGATAAAAAAATAGAATGATCCTCATTTACCATGTAAAAGAGTTTAGAATACATTAATACAAATGTGGAATGTGGATAGAAATTTTAAAACAACACAAAATATTATTGGTTTCAGTATATTAACCATTTACACAAAATTTGAATATTTTGTAGGGGTTAACGCATAGATTTTGAGAAAGATTCAAAAATATAACAAGATTATTTTAATGAATAGTTGTATCAAGAACTAGCATATGATTATGGTCAGAGAGGTTTGAAACATTTGTAGTCTTCGTTTCTCTAGAATAGTGATTTTATTAGGGTTTGTTCACTGATTTAGGGAGCATATGAAGTTTTACTAAATTAATTGATAAAAGATATAACGATGCCCATGTACCATTAAAGATAATTTAGAATGCATTAATACAAATGTAGAATTCAGTCATAAATTTTAAAACAACACTAAATATTATACGCTTCAGTATATTAACAATTTACCGAAAAACTGAATATTTTGTAGGGATTAACACATAGATTTAGAGAAAAATTCAAAAAATATGACAAAATTGTTTTAGTGCATGGTCTTATCATGAACTAATATATGATTATGGTCAGAGAGGTTTGGAACATTTGTTGTCTCCGTTTCTCTTGAATAGCGATTTTACTGTGATTTGTCCACCGATTTAGGGAGCATATGAAGTTTTACTAAATTTACTGATAAAAAATAGAACGATGCCCATGTACCATGAAAGATAGTTTAGAATACATTAATAAAAATGTAGAATATGGTTAGAAATTTTAAAACAACACTAAAGATTATAGGCTTCAGTATATTAACCATTTACCAAAACACTTAATATTTTGTAGGGATTAACACATAGATTTTGAAAAAAAATTCAAAAAAGATTACAATATTGTTTTAATTCATAGTTGTATCATGAACTAAAATATGATGATGGTGAGAGAGGTTTGGAACCTTTGTTGTCTCCGTTTCTCTAGAATAGCGATTTTACTGTGGTTTGTCCACTAATTTAGGGAGCATATGAAATTTTACTATGTTAACTGATAAAAAAATTGAATGATGCCCATTGTTCCATGAAAGATAGTTTAGAATAAATTAATTCAAATGTAGAATATGGTTAGAAATTTTAAAACAACACTAAATATTATACGCTTCAGTATATTAACCATTTACCGAAAAACTGAATATTTTGTAGGGTTAACACATATATTTTGAGAAAATTCAAAAAATATTACAATATTGTTATAATGCATAGTTGAATCATGAACTAAGATATGATGATGATCAGAGAGGTTTGGAACTTTTGTTGTCTCCGTTTCTCTAGAATAGCGATTTTATTGTGGTTTGTCCACTCATTTAGGAAGCATATGAAGTTTTACTAAATTAATTGATAAAAAATAGAACGATGCCCATGTACCATGAAAGATAATTTAGAATACATTAATACAAATTTAGAATGAGGTTAGAAATTTTTTAACAACACTAAAGATTATAGGTTTCAGTATATTAACCCTTTATTGAAAAACTGAATATTTAGTAGGGGTTTTACACATAGATTTTGAGAAAAATTCAAAAAATATAAAAATATTGTTTTAATGCATAGTTGTATCAAAAACTAGCGTATGATTATGGTCAGAGAGGTTTGGAACCTTTGTTGTCTCCGTTTCTCTAGAATAGCGATTTTGTTGTGGTTTGTCCACTCAGTTAGGAAGCATACGAAGTTTTACTAAATTAACTGATAAAAAATAGAATGATGCCCATGTGCCATGAAATATAATTTAGAATACACTAATACAAATTTAGAATGGGGTTAGAAATTATTTAACAACACTAAAGATTATAGGTTTCAGTATATTAACACATAGATTTTGAGAAAAATTCAAAAAATATAAAAATATTATTTTAATGCATAGTTATATCAAGACTTAGCGTATGATTATGGTCAGAGAGGTTTGGAACCTTTGTTATCTCCGTTTCTCTAGAATAGCGATTTTATTATGGTTTGTCCACTCATTTAGGAAGCATATGAAGTTTTACTAAATTAACTGATAAAAAATAGAACGATGCCCATGTACCATGAAAGATAATTTAGAAGACATAAATACAATTGTAGAATGTGGTTAGAAATTTAAAAACAACACTAAAGATTATAGGCTTCAGTATATTAACCATTTACCGAAAAACTAAATATTTTGTAGGGGTTAACACATACATTTTGATAAAAATTCAAAAAATATTACAACATTGTTTTAATGCACAGTTGTATCTCATGAACTAACATATGATGATTTTCAGAGAGGTTTGGAACCTTTGTTGTCTCCGTTTCACTAGAATAGCGATTTTATTGTGGTTTATCCACTAATTTAGGAAGCATATGAAGTTTTACTAAATTAACTGATAAAAATAGAATGATGCCCATGTGCCATGAAATATAATTTAGAATACACTAATACAAATTTAGAATGGGGTTAGAAATTATTTAACAACACTAAAGATTATAGGTTTCAGTATATTAACACATAGATTTTGAGAAAAATTCAAAAATATAAAAATATTATTTTAATGCATAGTTATATCAAGACTTAGCATATGATTATGGTCAGAGAGTTTGGAACCTTTGTTATCTCCGTTTCTCTAGAATAGCGATTTTATTATGGTTTGTCCACTCATTTAGGAAGCATATGAAGTTTTACTAAATTAACTGATAAAAAATAGAACGATGCCCATGTACCATGAAAGATAATTTAGAAGACATAAATACAATTGTAGAATGTGGTTAGAAATTTAAAAACAACACTAAAGATTATAGGCTTCAGTATATTAACCATTTACCGAAAAACTAAATATTTTGTAGGGGTTAACACATACATTTTGATAAAAATTCAAAAAATATTACAACATTGTTTTAATGCACAGTTGTATCTCATGAACTAACATATGATGATTTTCAGAGAGGTTTGGAACCTTTGTTGTCTCCGTTTCACTAGAATAGCGATTTTATTGTGGTTTATCCACTAATTTAGGAAGCATGTGAAGTTTTACTAAATTAATTGATTAATAAATAGAACGCTAACCATGTAACATAAAAGATAGTTTGAAATATGATAATACAGATGTAGAATGTGGTTAGAAATTTTAAAACAAAACTAAAGATTATAGGATTCAGTATATTAACCATTATCGAAAAACTGAATATTTTGTAGGGGTTACACATAGATTTTGAGAAAAACTCAAAAAATATGACAATATTGTTTTAATGCATATTTGTATCAAGAACTAGCATATGATTATGGCCAGAGGGGTTTGGAACCTTTGTTGTCTCCGTATCATTATAATAGTGATTTTATTGTGGTTTGTCCACTGATTTATGAAGCATATGAAGTTTTACTAAATTAACTCATACAAAAACAGAACGATAAGCATGTACCTTAAAAGATAGTTTAGAATATATTAATACAATTGTAAAATGTGGTTAGAAATTTTAAAATAACACTAAAGATTATAGGCTTCAGTATATTAACCATTTACCGAAAAAACTGAATATTTTGTCGGGGTTAACACATAGATTCTGAGAAAAAATCAAAAAAATATAACAATATTGTTTTAATGCATAGTTGTATCATGAACCAACATATGATGATGGTCAGAGAGGATTGGAACCTTTGTTGTCTCCGTTTCACTAGAATAGCGATTTTATTGTGGTTTGTCCACTGATTTAGGGAGCATATAAAGTTTTACTAAATTACTTGATTAATAAATAGAACGATAACCATGTACCATAAAAGATAGTTTAGAATATATTAATACAAATGTAGAATGTGGTTAGAAATTTTAAAGCAATACTAAAGACTATAGGATTCAGTATATTAACCATTTATCGAAAAACTGAATATTTTGTAGGGGTTAACACATAGATTTTGAGAAAATTCAAAAATATGACAATATTGTTTTAATGCATATTTGTATCAAGAACTAGCATATGATTATGGTCAGAGAGGTTTGGAACCTTTGTTGTCTCCGTTTCACTAGAATAGTGATTTTATTGTGGTTTGTCCACTCGATTTAGGAGCATATGAAGTTTTACTAAATTAACTGATAAAAATAGAACGATGCCCATGTACCTTGTAAAATAGTTTGGAATACATTAATACAATTGTAAAATGTGGTTAGAAATTTTAAAATAACACTAAAGATTATAGGTTTCAAGATATTAACCATTTACCTAAAAACTGAATATTTTGTAGGTTAACACATAGATTCTGAGAAAAATCAAAAAAATATAACAATATTGTTTTAATGCATAGTTGTATCATGAACCAACATATGATGATGGTCAGAGAGGATTGGAACCTTTGTTGTCTCCGTTTCACTAGAATAGCGATTTTATTGTGGTTTGTCCACTGATTTAGGGAGCATATAAAGTTTTACTAAATTACTTGATTAATAAATAGAACGATAACCATGTACCATAAAAGATAGTTTAGAATATATTAATACAAATGTAGAATGTGGTTAGAAATTTTAAAGCAATACTAAAGACTATAGGATTCAGTATATTAACCATTTATCGAAAAACTGAATATTTTGTAGGGGTTAACATATAGATTTTGAAAAAAAATTCAAAAAACATTACAATATTTTTTTAATGCATAGTTGTATCATGAACTAACATATGATTATGGTCAGAGATGTTTGGAACTTTGTTGTCTCCGTTTCTCTAGAATAGCGATTTTATTGTTGTTTGTCCACTGATTTAGAGAGCATATGAAGTTTTACTAAATTAACTGATAAAAAAACAGAACGATGCCGATGTACTGGAAAGAAAATTTAGAATACATTAATACAAATGTAGAATGTGGTTAGAAATTTTAAAACTACACTAAGGATTATAGGCTTCAGTATATTAACCATTTACAGAAAAACTGTATATTTTGTATGGGTTAACACATATATTTGGAGAAAATTAAAAAAATATTAGAATATTGTTTTAATGCATATTTGTATCAAGAACTAACATCTGATTATGGTCAGAGAGGTTTGGAACCTTTGTTGTCTCTGTTTCACTAGAATAGTGATTTTATTGTGTTTTGTCCACTCGATTTAGGAGCATATGAAGTTTTACTAAATTAACTGATAAAAAAACAGAACGATGCCGATGTACCATGAAAGAAAATTTAGAATACATTAATACAAATGTAGAATGTGGTTAGAAATTTTAAAACTACACTAAGGATTATAGGCTTCAGTATATTAACCATTTACAGAAAAACTGTATATTTTGTATGGGTTAACACATATATTTGGAGAAAATTAAAAAAATATTAGAATATTGTTTTAATGCATATTTGTATCAAGAACTAACATCTGATTATGGTCAGAGAGGTTTGGAACCTTTGTTGTCTCTGTTTCACTAGAATAGTGATTTTATTGTGTTTTGTCCACTGATTTAGGGAGCATATAAATTTTACTAAATTAATTGATACAAAAAATGGAACGATAACCATGTACTTTGAAAGATAATTTAGAATACATTAATACAAATGTAGAATGCGGTTAGAAATTCTAAAACAGCACTAAAGATTATAGGATTCAGTATATTAACCATTTACCAAAAAACTGAATATTTTGTAGGGGTGTTAACACATAAATTTTGAGAAAAATTAAAAAAAATATGACAATATTGTTTTAATGCATAGTTGTATCATGAACTAACATATGATGATGGTCAGAGAGGTTTGTAACCTTTTTTGTCTCCGTTTCACTATAATAGCGATTTTATTGTTGTTTGTCCACTTATTTAGGGAGCATATGAACTTTATTAAATTAATTGATAAAAAAATGGAACGATAACCAGGTACCATAAAAGATAATTTAAAATATATTAATACAATTGTAGAATGTGGTTAGAAATTTTAAACCAACACTAAAGATTATAGGTTTTAGTATATTAACCATTTATCGAAAAACTGAATATTTTGTAGGGGTTAACACGTAGATTTTGAGAAAAATATAAAAAATATAACAAGATTGTTTTAATGCATAATTGTATCATGAACTAACATATGATGATGGTCAGAGAGGTTTGGAACCTTTTTTTTCTCCGTTTCTCTAGAATAGCGATTTTATTGTGGTTTGTCCCTTGATTTAGGGATCATATGAAGTTTTCCTAAATTAATTGATAAAAACAAAATAGAACGATGCCCATGTACCTTGTAAAATAGTTTGGAATACATTAATACAAGTGTGGAATGTGGTTAGAAATTTTAAAACAACACAAAATATTATAGGCTTCAGTATATTAACCATTTACCGAAAAGCTGAATATTTTGTAGGGGTTAACACATAGATTTTAAGAAAAATTGAAAAAATATGACAATATTGTTTTAATACATAGTTGTGTCATGAACTAACATATGATGATGGTCATAGAGGTTCTGAACCTTTGTTGTCTCCGTTTCACTAGAATAGCGATTTTATTGTGGTTTGTCCACTGATTTAGGGAGCATATGAATTTTACTAAATTAATTGATAAAAATGGAACGATAACCATGTACCATAAAGGATAGTTTAGAATACATTAATACAACTGTAGAGTATGGTTAGAAATTTTAAAACAACACTAAAGATTATAGGCTTCAGTGTATTAATCATTTGCCGAAAAACTGAATATTTTGTAGGGGTTAACACATAGATTTTAAGAAAAATTCAAAAAAATGACAATATTGTTTTAATGCATAGTTGTATCATGAACTAACATATGATGATGGTCAGAGAAGTTTGAAAACTTTGTTGTCTCTGTTTCACTAGAATAGCGATTTTATTGTGGTTTGTCCACTGATTTAGAGAACATATGAATTTACTAAATTAATTGATAAAAAATGGAACGATAACCATGTACCATAAAAGATAGTTTAGAATACATTAATACAATTGTAGAATGTGATTATAAAGTTTAGAACAACACTAAAGATTATAGGTTTCAGTATATTAATCATTTACCGAAAAATTGAATATTTTGTAGTTGTTATCACACAGATTTTGAGAAAAAATAAAAAAAATATGATAATATTGTTTTAGTGCATAGTTATATCATGAACTAAAATATGATGATGGTCAGAGAGGTTTGGAACCTTTGTTTTCTATTTTTTTCTAGAATAACGATTTTATTATGGTTTGTCTTTTCATTTAGGGATCATATGAAGTTTTACTAAATTAATTGATAAAAAAAACAGAACGACGCTCATATACCATGTAAAAGAGTTTAGAATACATTAATACAAATGTGGAATGTGGTTAGAAATTTTAAAACAACACAAAAGATTATAGGCTTCAGTATATTAACCATTTACCGAAAAGCTGAATATTTTGTAGGGGTTAACACATAGATTTTAAGAAAAATTGAAAAAATATGACAATATTGTTTTAATACATAGTTGTGTCATGAACTAACATATGATGATGGTCATAGAGGTTCTGAACCTTTGTTGTCTCCGTTTCACTAGAATAGCGATTTTATTGTGGTTTGTCCATCGATTTAGGGAGCATATGAATTTTACTAAATTAATTGATAAAAATGGAACGATAACCATGTACCATAAAGGATAGTTTAGAATACATTAATACAACTGTAGAGTATGGTTAGAAATTTTAAAACAACACTAAAGATTATAGGCTTCAGTATATTAATCATTTGCCGAAAAACTGAATATTTTGTAGGGGTTAACACATAGATTTTGAGAAAAATTCAAAAAATGACAATATTGTTTTAATGCATAGTTGTATCATGAACTAACATATGATGATGGTCAGAGAGGTTTGGAACCTTTGTTTTCTATTTTTTCTAGAATAACGATTTTATTATGGTTTGTCTTTTCATTTAGGGATCATATGAAGTTTTACTAAATTAATTGATAAAAAATGGAACGATAACCATGTACCATAAAAGATAGTTTAGAATACATTAATACAATTGTAGAATGTGATTATAAAGTTTAGAACAACACTAAAGATTATAGGTTTCAGATATTAACCATTTACCAAAACTGAATATTTTGTAGAGGTTAACACATAGATTTTGAGAAAAATTCAAAAATATGATAATATTGTTTTAATGCATAGTTGTATCATGAACTAAAATATGATGATGGTCAGAGAGGTTTGGAACCTTTGTTTTCTATTTTTTCTAGAATAACGATTTTATTATGGTTTGTCTTTTCATTTAGGGATCATATGAAGTTTTACTAAATTAATTGATAAAAAATGGAACGATAACCATGTACCATAAAAGATAGTTTAGAATACATTAATACAAATGTGGAATGTGGTTAGAAATTTTAAAACAACACAAAATATTATAGGCTTCAGATATTAACCATTTACCAAAACTGAATATTTTGTAGAGGTTAACACATAGATTTTGAGAAAAAATAACAAAAATATGATAATATTGTTTTAGTGCATAGTTATATCATGAACTAAAATATGATGATGGTCAGAGAGGTTTGGAACCTTTGTTTTCTATTTTTTTCTAGAATAACGATTTTATTATGGTTTGTCTTTTCATTTAGGGATCATATGAAGTTTTACTAAATTAATTGATAAAAAAAACAGAACGACGCTCATATACCATGTAAAAGAGTTTAGAATACATTAATACAAATGTGGAATGTGGTTAGAAATTTTAAAACAACACAAAAGATTATAGGCTTCAGGATATTAACCATTTACCGAATAACTGAATATTTTGTAGAGGTTAACACATAGATTTTGAGAAAAATTCAAAAAATATGATAATATTGTTTTAATACATAGTTGTATCATGAACTAACATATGATGATGGTCATAGAGGTTGTGAACCTTTGTTGTTTCCATTTCTTTAGTATCGCGATTTTATTGTGGTTTGTCCATTGATTTAGGGAGAATATAAAGTTTTTCTAAATTAATTGATAAAAAAATAGAACGATGTCCATGTACCATGAAAGATAGTTTAGAATACATTAATACAAATGTAAAATATGGATAGAAATTTTAAAACAACACTAAAGATGGCTTCAGTATATTAACCATTTAACGAAAAACAGAATATTTTGTAGAGGGTATCTATGAATGGAAAGTTATAGAACGATCAGCTTGGAAATATATTTGTAGGTTCTATACCCCTGTGATGATAGTCATCTGCTTAATTAATAGGATCATAAATTGATTTACATAGATAATCCAATAAATCTGTGAGAAGTTTTACATAGTTAGAAGCATTAACGTTATAAATATCGTCTATATATGTGAATACGTAGGAAAATTCCGAGTACGAATTCACATGATCTAAAACCTAAATAAAATACTCAAAAAGTATTCAATCAAAATCTAAAAATATATGTTTGTAACATTGAAATATGATGCAGAGAAAGTGTACGTAGTGAGCATTTATTCATACCCATCATCCAATAAGAATACTAGATTGTAACCACTTGGCATAATGAAACCAAGTCGTAAGAGCATGATTATTGAGGGGTTCTTATGATGGAGTTTTTAGCGGAATATAAGAACCCGTCTCTTAACTTTTAACTAAAAACGTAATATTTTGTAGAGGGTATCTATGAATGGAAAGTTATAGAACGATCAGCTTGGAAATATATTTGTAGGTTCTATACCCTGTGATGATAGTCATCTGCTTAATTAATAGGATCATAAATTGATTTACATAGATAATCCAATAAATCTGTGAGAAGTTTTACATAGTTAGAAGCATTAACGTTATAAATATCGTCTATATATGTGAATACGTAGGAAAATTCCGAGTACGAATTCACATGATCTAAAACCTAAATAAAATACTCAAAAAGTATTCAATCAAAATCTAAAAATATATGTTTGTAACATTGAAATATGATGCAGAGAAAGTGTACGTAGTGAGCATTTATTCATACCCATCATCCAATAAGAATACTAGATTGTAACCACTTGGCATAATGAAACCAAGTCGTAAGAGCATGATTATTGAGGGGTTCTTATGATGGAGTTTTTAGCGGAATATAAGAACCCGTCTCTTAACTTTTAACTAAAAAAACTAAGAACCGGTTCTTAAAACTCTATTTAAGAACCAGTTCTTAGCTTTTTTAATTAACAGTTAAGAGACGAGTTTTTATATTCCGCTAATAATCTCACCCTAAAAATCCTCCAATAATCATGCTCTAATACAATATATTTTTATGTTACAAAAATTGAAAATTTATCTAGGCTTCAAATAGTACAGCGATACAATCAATGCACACCAGAACCAGCAACATATAGCAAAACAAATGTCGAGTGCTGACTTAAAAACATATAATAATAGTAATTATCAAAACCTAAAAGAGAAATCGACAAAAAAAAATCTAAATATTTTCAAACTTCTCAATTGCCTGTTTTTTGTTCCACTCCAATTATTATTGTATTGAATTATGAGGTTGAAAGTAATTCGAGTATGTTAAGAACAAAGGATTCTACAAACTCCAAATTTGTCGCGCCAGGCTTCAAATTTAAACATTACACAACAATTACAAGTCTTTGTTCGGCAAACATAATACATCGTTAGTAATTATCTAATCTGCGTTGTTCAGTTGCAATCATCATTCAGAACCACATAAATATATATATATATATATATATATATATCTTTATAAACATCTGCATAAGATACTTCTTTAAGAGATGAATTGATGAGTTTGTACGATATTGGATACAACGATATCCGTCTGCCAAATAACTGTGAACTAATTCGTATAGGGTTTTTAATAAATTAAATGGTCCAACCTAACTCACTCACCTAAAAAGTACGAATATATGTTTCCCATTGGTCCACTTCCAGCTTTCCCAGCCACTGACCACTTCACCTATAATTAAAAGTAGGCTGACAAGTCTTCAACCGATCACTGATTCGTAAGAGCATCTCCAATGGGAGAGTTTTACCCATTGGAATTCTAAAAATGAATATGTGTATATATATGTATTGTATATATGTATGTAGTTGTGAGATCTACTAAAAACAAAACTTTTAGAACCTTTTTTTTTTTTTGGACAAACTGGATACTTTTAATTAAATAAAAACTCAGGAACAGACAGTGTTTATGGCCTCAGGCCCATGATGAAATTAGCAAGACAAGATTTTGATAGGAGGTCCGCCGGCCCATTACGAGATCTAGGCGTGAAGACGACATTAAATTCGAGGAAAGGAGAGGAGGGAGAGGAAGTGAGGGAGTCAATGTCCGAGAGGATGCCATAGAGCTCCGTCGGTCTTCTTCTCTTCGTGATTGCTCGGGCGAGCACTTGAGAGTCTGCGCGTAGACAGATATGTGTGATGTGTTTAGTCGATGCGTGGATGAGCGCTTCTCTAATGGCCAGTGCCTCAGCCATGCAAGCGGATGTTACATTGAGTTGAGAGGCTGTGTCTCTAGAGATTTCGTGCCCATATCGGTCTGTGATGATCCACCCCATCCCTGCGGCCATCAGATCTGATCGCCAAGCTGCATCTGTGTTGCAGAAGACAGTGAGATCGTTTGGGGTAAAGGAGGGGGTTCGTAGTAGAGGCTTCATCTGCGAGGTCTGAGAGGTCTGTGAGGGTCTAGATGCTTGAGATTTTTCCCATTCCTTCTGGGCCAAGATCGCTTTGGTTGCTGTTTCAATGGGTGTTAGGTATCTCTTTTCGAAAATGGCAAGGTTTCTTGAAGTCCAGATCACCCAGCAGAACCATGGAAACGCATTCCCTGAAATATCAAAGGGCGGGAGGTTCCTCCATCTGATTGCTTCTTGGATCATTCTACAAAAGGTAGAGGTTTCATTTGTGTCTACTGAATTCTGCCAAGGGCCAAGTTTCCACACTTCTTTTGCAAAACTACAGTTGAAAAGAATATGCGACACAGATTCAGATTCTCCACACCTTAAGCAATTTGTGTTGACGAGTAACCCTCTTGTTTGTAGGTTCAGGCCCGTCGGGAGTATGTTAGTCACAGCTTTCCACAGGAAGAACTTTAGTTTTGGGAGGGCCTCCTCCGTTGGTGGTTGCAGTCTTGCGTCTGATTTGTTATTCATCCGAGTTGCGAAGTAGCCTGACTTCACCGTGTAGTTGCCTGACTTCTGAAGTGGCCAGATGTATGAGTCATTAGCTCCCAGAATGCTCGGTCTTAAAGACAGGATGTGAGACGTCAGCTCAGGTAAAAGTTCACCAATTCTTGTTTTGTTCCAGTCCTTTGTCTCTCGAGTCAGAATGTCTGCAACAACAAGGTCTTTGTCACTGATAAATACCGGTCCAAAGGGTTTCAGGTTTGTCTCTGGGTTGATCCAAGAGTCGCTCCAGAGGCTAGTGGTCTCTCCGTTACCAATTGCCTTACCCAGGTGTTGTAGTAGAAGGTCCCGGCCAGCAAGGATTCCTCGCCAACCATGGGAGATTGCTGCACTCGATGGTGTCTTTGCAAAGGTTGTTTTGTGGCAATATTTCCCTAACAACACTCGGGCAAGCAAAGTCTCCGGTTTTGTCAATAACTTTTAGAACCTTTAAGTAAGGGTTCTACACTATTTATTAGATCCCATAACTACATACACATATACAATACATATATACACACATATTCTTTCTATCTTTGGAGCTCTTTCTTATTACGAGTTTCTTCTTTTGGATTAATTGGTTAACCACATACATCAATTTGAGGGAAATCACGTGATTCAACACACTTTTCCAAGTAAAGTGTAAAAGTTTCGAAGCCGCTAAATTCAATAAATAAAAGTTAAACTCAGATGATATGAAAGGCTTTCATAAAAAGCACTCGACCCGCACCCGCATCCACGAATCAAAATTTTCAAATCGCTCGACCCGCACCCGCTCCGCAGCGGATCAAATGGGGCGGGGCCCACGGATAATGACTCAAATTCCCAGCACTAATGAAAGCTATGTGCAGTCGACGCAATCCAATCAGAAAACAGTCTATGTTTGGTAATAAATAGGTTAATAATTAGTATGGTCAAAATGCTTAATTAGTGAATTAAGGTAGCTTTACAAAATGTTCTTTTTTTTTTGAGAAAAGGCTTAGCTTTACAAAATGTTGAATCTGTCGTTTATGTGTTCTTGTACTGAAATAATTTCTTGCAACACGGCACGAAAAGATTACAATTTTGTTGTTGTTTTAAAAGTGCGTTCACCTATGGATATTTATATAGTAATACCATATTTTATTAAGAAGGGTAGCCTTAAAACGCACACCATGTTCTCCGCAGCACGAATCCTTAACGCAGTCCTCATATTGTCTATTTATACCAAACATAAGGTTGTGTTGTACGTTGCTTATAAATAAAAACCTACCTAATAACCAACTATCTCCCACATTGTTCATTTCAATGGCAAATTTTAAGTTTCCTCTGCTTATAATTTTCGTTCTCTCTTTCTCCCAGCTTCATCTACTTCAATTTCACCATGACTTCTTCTCTTCTTTTCCGGTCAAGATTGGTCTGCTCATCATATCCATCCTCCTCTATGCTTACTCAAGCACCCGGTCTAAACCAGTTTACCTCGTCGACTTCTCATGTCACCAACCCACCGACTCATGCAAAATCTCATCCGAAACGTTCTTCAACATGGCCAAAGGTGCTCAACTCTACACCGAAGAAACAATCCAATTCATGACGAGGATACTAAACCGGTCCGGTTTAGGAGATGATACGTACGCCCCACGTTGCATGTTGACCTCTCCACCAACACCATCAATGTTTGAGGCCAGACATGAAGCCGAATTAGTCATCTTCGGAGCTCTTAACTCGCTATTCAAGAAAACCGGAGTCGAACCTAGAGATATTGGAATCTTCATTGTAAACTGCAGCTTGTTTAACCCTAACCCATCTCTCTCTTCCATGATCGTAAACCGGTACAAGCTCAAAACCGACGTGAAAACATACAATCTCTCCGGTATGGGATGCAGCGCCGGCGCAATCTCCGTAGATCTCGCCGCGCATCTTCTTAAAGCAAACCCTAATACCTATGCAGTCATTGTTAGCACCGAGAACATGACTCTAAGCATGTATCGAGGCAACGACCGGTCCATGTTAGTCCCTAACTGTATTTTTCGGGTAGGAGGTGCCGCGGTTTTGCTTTCAAACCGGAGCCAAGACAGAGTTCGGTCTAAGTACGAGTTAACTCAACTCGTTAGGACCCACAAAGGCGCTAGCGACAAACATTACACTTGTGCTGACCAAAAAGAAGACGACAAAGGTATCGTTGGAGTATCACTATCTAGAGAACTGACCATTGTTGCTGGTGACACGTTAAAGACGAATCTAACCGCACTTGGTCCACTTGTTCTGCCTTTATCTGAAAAGCTCCGGTTTATTATCTCTATCGTAAAGAGTAGGCTTTTTAGGTTAAAGAGCAGTCCATATGTTCCGAATTTTAAACTATGTTTCGAGCATTTCTGTATCCACGCTGGTGGTAGAGCGTTACTTGACGCGGTTGAAAAAGGTCTTGGCCTCAGTGAAGTTGATCTCGAGCCGTCTCGGATGACGTTGCACCGGTTTGGAAACACTTCCAGCTCGTCTCTGTGGTACGAGCTGGCTTACATAGAGGCTAAGTGTCGGGTCAAGCGTGGAGATCGGGTTTGGCAGTTGGCGTTCGGGTCGGGTTTTAAATGCAATAGTATTGTGTGGAGAGCGTTGAGAACGATTTCGGCTAGCGAGACACTGGTGGGAAACCCGTGGGGTGACTCGATTCATAAGTATCCGGTTCACGTGACAAAACTTTAGTGGTGAAGTCACATGACAAAGTTTCATATGTCATATCTAGTAAGTGTATCTTTTTATTTAAGCCGTTACCTAAAACATGTATTAGACGAATCATCGTCAAAGATGTTCTACGTGTATCTTTTCTAAAAGTATATCCAATAATTAATGCATGTAATCAATTATAATTGAGCCAATATATTAATGGGCTTTGTTGGTGAAACCCAATAAGCCACTGATTAGTAGTATATGTGGGCTAGACTCTCCACCACCACATAAAGGACGGAGACGCAATGTGGACCGTGAAACCGGTACCGATGCCGGTTCAATTTTTCAGGGGGATAACCGCACCAACCCCCGTCGGCTATTCACAGCCTCCGCCGAGTAATTACGACAGAATCCACCTTCGACTCTGTAACGTCCCGACGAAATCGCAAACATCCGAATCCGTCGGTGGATTAGGCCAACAAATCGTCCTCCGGTCAGCTAATTCGAACCCTAGTAAACCGATCCCAAAGGAGAGGGAGATTACTGGATCAGAAGTGCTGTGGGCGATTCAGAGAGCGACGGCTCAGCGGAACAGATCCAAAGCCGATAGAATGAAGAAGAAGAAGATGAGAAGCGTGGAGCTGTCATCATCCTCTGCGAGTAAGTCCACCGGAGATAACGGTGTTGATTACTTTAACGTGAAGGCGTTAACGATCAAGAACGATTGGGGACAAAGACTGGACGAATTCGACAAGCTTCTCAAAGACTTACAGGACACGGAACTTTGACTTTAATCTTTCAGACAACATCACACATATTCGCAGAGTACTTTTTTCACTATTTTTTTTAACGCTACTATTAAATTATCGCAAGAGCGTGTACAACTTATTGTTGACCAAACGAAGTTATTAAAATAATTTTTTTAATTGCATTATAGTAGTAGTTATTACATCAACATGCATGAAGCAACTTGTCATAAATCATAGTAGATAAACATATTGACCCATTCATAACAACAAATGGGATTTTCTGATGTAAGAATCTTTGAAGATTTTGTCTATAATTAATTAACTTACTTGTTGAACCAGTACACTTATGCGTTTATGTCACCGACACGTGTACAAACCCTAGCCTCTTTGTAAACTTTTCCCGGTCGGCACATATAGCCTTTGGTCGGAGCACAATGAGCATCCTCCGAACATATACACAATCCCTCCAACGCACAACCATCTTTTACGATCGTCGCGTTCCCTTTGATCCCTAGGATTTGATCCGTCCATTCGCTCGAGAATAAACCATCCGGATCATAACTCTCCTTCACTCTCAAGAACGCTGGTGCGTTTTTGTACTTTTTAATCACTCCATCAAATGCTACGTTTCTGTTCTTACCCCAATGTGGCAATGCATTATACTTGAACAACGCAATTTGCTCGATTTCTTCTATAAAATCCTCGTATAGTCGCGGTCTTAAAGGATCCTTGGCTCGGTAATATGTTAGATCAAAGTCTATGGCTTCCGTATCTTTCCCAAGATAAGCTGGAGAGGCCGTGACATAACGCATTAAAATACCGTTATAAAGTTCAAGTCCACACAGAGATTTCTGATCGATCTTGACAAGAGATTTGACGTCGGTGATGAAACTTTTGACTTGCGTGAGAGGAATACTGAAACATGTTTGATGATAAAATTCGCCTTTTATACGTGAATCCCACGCACACGCCGTGGTTAACCCATCCTGAAGGCTATCTAGACATGATCCTGACGTCATCATACGGTTTTGGCTTCCAATGACCGGATAGCCGGTGAATGCAATACCTAAACAATGCCGTTGAAATTTTTTTAACATAAACATGGGAGTGAATAAATTTCGTATGTGAAATCAACCAAAATGTATAATAAAACGAAAAGTTAGTTATTACCATTGTTTTTCAAACCGTAGGAGGTACTGAACAGTGTAGATGAAATTAGTGTGGCTTCCGCACACTTCCCAGTCGCATCTCTGAATATCTCTTGCTTCTCCTCTAAATTATTGTACAATAAGAATGAAATAAAACAAATCATATATCTTATGATTAAAAGGAAAGTTAGAGATGTTCTAAGAAAAAGAGAGAAATAGAAAGTAAAATATCATTTTTCCCTTTGACAAAAAGATATAATCTATTTTCTAACTTTGTCCAAAAAAATAAAAATCTATTTTCTAACTAATAGATGTCAAGTTGTCACGTATGATTCTATCATCCAACAGTTAAATTTTCTTATCCAGGACATGGGTTAAAGTTATAAGTTAATAGAAATCTAATTGTAACCACCTGATTACATCTTCAACTATTGGTTCATAAAATGTTCTCATATATATGTACCTTTATATTTTACCTCCACATAAATTCAAACCTTTTTCTCACAAAAACTTTAGGCTGTAACTGAATGTTTTTTTATGAATGGAATCACGTGAATTAGTCATTCATATGTATTCCAAAAAATATTACCAGTTAACGGTAAAAATAAATTTTTTGGATTACATACATTTCGGTGGGATAAATGGAATACATTGTGAATCATGTTAAAAATCATTCATGGTAAATAAAAAGAAAAAGAATGTAAAGAATGAATGGAATGATATAATTTAAATATAATTAAAACATAAATACATATTTCATTCCTTTAATTCCTCAAATCATCACAAATTCATTCCACTTTTATTCTATTGATTTCAATTCCATTTATTCCATACATTCCTAAAATGAGTTACCAGTTATAGTCTTAGAAATAAGGATAGCTAGGAACCTGATGATCTTATGATGGCTAATGCCGCAGAGGGTTGGGAACGGAACGGCAAGAAATCATACAAACCGTTGCCCGGCGTGTTGACTGCTACTCGGTCGTCCATTCGATACACAACTTTACCTTGGCTTGGCAACCATACGAAATCCGCAAACTCATGTTTTTCCCCCAATGTGAGGACTTGATCATCGAAATCCAAATCGTTTTTCATAACATATTTTAACGATCTTTTGAACATCGGTTGTAAACCAAAAGTCACCTTAAATAAATGAAACATTTATAGTTAAAGAGTATAATTTTGGTTTTTATTTAAACCAAAAAAAGTAAATATAGATGATCTAACCTGGGAGATAACACCAAGAACACCAAGAGAAACCTTTGCCGCGTTAAACTCCACAGGAGTTGTACTCTCACTTAATACTCTAACCTTTGCAAATCCATCATTGACCGAGCCAGGACTAACAATCTTGATCTCGGTAACATAATCATGGACCGCACTTCCTTTACCCCACAATGAGCTCCCGTGAGCACCGGTTCCCAACATACCACCCACGGTCAGTCCCCACCAATATGGTGCATAAGGCAACGCCAATCCAACCTTAGCCGCTTCAGTGATCAACTGCCTAAGTGTCACACCGCTCTCAACTGTCAGGGTCATGGCCCCTGCATCGGCTTGCACCGTGTGGTTTAGAAACTTTGTGCTTATGAACAAACCGTCGGTTCCGTCCGTGCACGCAAGCTTAGGGATGCTATGGGAATATCGAGTGGTCACACGCATTTTGCGTCTGGCTTTTGTGGCTGCTGCCACGATAGAGACAAGCTCGGCTTCGGTTGTTGGGTACGCAACGTTGGCCGCTCGACACGTGGACCGGTCTGGGAAGACTCCGTATGAGTTTGTGACGCTACAATCCGTGTTTCCTGAGACACATCTCACGGGATCTTCCGGAGGTGTTGAGAGTGCCGTATGCACAAGTGTAAACATACAGCATAACCCCAGGACGATCCGCCAATACGAAGGAGAAAAACGAAATGCCATGTTCTTTTGTTGAAACTTTTGAGATGCATTGCGAATGGTGCTTTTGGTCTAATATATAGAGGTGGTGTGGTGTAAAAGGCTGGCTCAGTGCGATTTAAATATAATATTTTTGTGAAGTCATAAAAGGCTGAGAGGAGATACTTCATGCTAGATGTTGTGTAGAAACTTTAAACATATTCGATCCATTAGTAGGGGACTGTCAAGTTAATAAAGTTATATCACATGGTCTTACCCCCATAGGCCTCGGCACCGTTTATTGCTTTCCGGAAAAGAAATGTTAATGAAAAATCCTTCAGCGTATGTATCCACTTATCCATATAACTGTTGGGCCTAATTATTAAGCCTAATGGCTCAAATAATATATGACAAAATGTGAAAACAAATGGGCCTATGGATTCTTATAAAAAGCCTTGTTGGCTTTAATGAAATGAAGTTAACAACATCCCACATTGGTTGGGAGAGTTGATTTTGAGGAGTATATATATGTCTTCATGACATGAGAGGTTAAACAGCTCAGAGGAAGAGAGAGCTCCCCACGCGCGCGCCGCCGCCGCCGTCCGGCCGGCTCGGTCTCGGGTCGAGGGTCGAGGGTCGAGGGTCTCCGGCCCGATAAGAATATTCTTTTTGGACCAAGTTAAGCTCAAAGTTTTGCCATTTAATTCCCGAAAAACGACATGCATTTTATTTTAAACAACACGTAGTTCGTTTAAAAACAACACGTTGTCTCTCTTCTTGACGATAAGTTTAAACGAGAAAAGTTCTTGCGGAGGAAGTTTCGTAACGCCTCGCCTTCGAGATCCTCGCGAGATTTCCGCCAACGTGCGCACGTGCGGCATTAGTTACGGAAAATGGCTCGTCTTCTCTTTTTTAAAAACTCGTCTCCTCCTTCATTTTTCTTTAAGTTATTACGCAACAAAAATCACCAGATCCCTCAACGTAAGTCTAGAGAGTGTTTCGTAGAGTTTATAGTTCGATAGGGCGATCACGAGTGAGGCGTGATTCGTCTACCATGGTTGTATCTTGGGACTCTATATTCGTACAGTCCCGTCTCACTAACGGAGTGAATATTTTGAGTTAAGGAAAAAGATCATATCTCGACTCCATGTCTCTTTGCGAATACGATTTCTTATCGTTCTTGTATTCGTCTTTTACATTCGTTTATTTCCTTACCATCGCTTTTATTCTATCGTTTATGTCAGTCCGGTTTTCCGGCTTCTACATATAACCCTTAAAATTTTATCAGTTTCTATTCCCTGTACTTTTATCCGCTAGCAAATAATACGTTTTGTCCCCTAAACATAAGCCGTTAATTGAAAGGTGCGTTATATATGTTATATCAGAGCTGTGACAAAAAAAAAATGTTATATCAGAAAAAATCGACGAGTCCATCTCTTATCAAATATGACTAAAACATCAAATCATTTTATTTCTGCTTAGTATAATTAGTAGTTAATGTTCTTTGTAAAGTTCTCATGGAAATATTGGCCTGCGTATGTAATTTTTCGTGCATATATATATAGTTGAATAGTTTAAAATAGTTATCTTTGCCACGTCGTTTTATGCAACTAAAAACGATAGTCGATAACACCTTTTTATTAAAAATCGAAAACTAAAGGTAGACGTGAATATTTTAATGGGTGAATATTCAATCAACCGTATGTTCACGACAAGTTCCACTAGTAATTAATTATAACATAAATTTCGTAGCAGCTATAACATAAATTTCGTAGCAGCCAAGAATTCAACTCTTGAAAGCCTTGACAATACCAAACTCTTTTATGAAACACACAATAGATGGGTCTTTTTTGTTTTTGGTTAATATAAAAAAATATAACTGTACAGACGGGAAAGTCTTTGTTCTAACTTAAAAAAAAAACAGAACATGAGCCAAGATGAGCAAGTAGAAAGGAAAATTAAAGACGTCGTTGTAAAATATCGGGGTTGTGATGTCATATGAGTGATACGCGGCTGAAATTGCTGGAACATTAGATGGGTTTTGCTATAAACAAATAAAGTCAGTTGGATTTTGCCCTATATATAAGTTATGAGATCACTTTGATTTGATAAAAAAAAAAGATCACTTTTATATGTGAGATAGAAAAAAGTATTGGTCGATATAGCTAGCTTTATATCTATATCTATGTATATGGATATGCTGTCCATAGCTTGCTACTCAGCATATACTGGTGTAGGCCTTTACGGTCAGTATTGTGGTGTACGGGGTTAGGGTTTCTAAGCTCGTCCACCAAGTTTAGCTATATGCCTATTTTAATTATTCTATAAACGCGTGAATAAGATCCAGTTCACTTTATTATCAATAAGAATGCCATGGCATCCACGTCCCTCACAAAGTCACACGCCGTTGTCTTGTACTCAAAAGATTTAGACAAAGTCAATGAGACAAAATTTTAATAAATTACGTGGTCAATGAATCTCAAACATTGAGGCAAACCCCTCCTCTCTGACTAATTGATAAATTAGTTTTATGATCATGGGCAACGTATACCTCGATCCAGTTCATAACTAATTGAATCGGATTCTTTTTTTAACCGATGGATTGTTTTAAAAAATGGATCCAGCATGAATCCGGTATATCGCACCGGATCGCGACAACCAGATATATTATTTTCCTTCGCACCGCAGATTGAAACCCTATATGTATTTGATTGTAACATATTTTCAGACGATATACATTTACGAACTATAATTTATCGTAAAAGCATATGAATAACTCTTGTAATTCATATAAGTCAATCCAGTTTAATTATTAATCAGGCTATAAAGACAGGTGCAGTGGAAGTCCCTCTCACCGTTTCTACGTAGTAGAGCCAGGCCCGGTTCATATGTACAATGGACCCTGTGCTTAATATAATATACGAAGACCAAATTATGTATTGTTATTATTTTTTTAGGATCTTTTCTCTACAAAATGGACCTTAAATATAAAGGAAATTTTTGTCCAAAAAAGTGGACCCTGTGCTGTTGCTCCTCTGGCACATGCCAAGAGCCGGCTCTGAGTAGAGCATCTGCATCGCGCGTCTCTAAAGTGGGGTGTCTCTAAAAAGGGGTACGATTTTGCAAAAAACGGTATACAAAGTGTGCACAATAAGAAACGTGTGATGTGTGTCTTTTAGATCGCTCGCAGCTCCACCGACACGCATGACTGCGACGGCTGCTTTTTAATTAGAAAAATAAAATAAAAAATAATAATAATAAGAGATTTTAGATGCAGATGCTCTTACAATAATAAGTAAAAATAAAAAAGTAGGGAAGAATAACAGAAAACTTGTGAGACGTTTATGCTGGAAGAAGCGTTTAAAAAAGGGTTTTCTGCAAAAAAACCCTCAATGTGATTTTTTGCAAATTAATCCGCTAACTCAAAACCCACGGTCAACCCTCAAGTGCCAGTCAAACCGCAATATAACCCTCGCCATATTTATGTGTATTTGACTGTGTATAATTTTAACATTTTTCAATACTAGGTCGCTTTTGGCTAATTTTTAATGAAAAATTTGTTGAACCCCACCTTCATTGTGCATTTACGCAAGCTCCCATGTCCGAGAAAAACAAGGTCATTTCGTTTTAGAAATCTATATAATTGCGTTTGTTAAGTAAACAAATATATTTGTTGGCCGAGATGGTTATATAGCATGCACATGGTATTTAAGGTTCAAATTTCAAACCACGAGTTCAACAAATTTTTTTCATTAAAAAATTAGCGCCAAAACGACCTATTATTGAAAAAATGTTAAAATTATACACAGTCAAATACACATAAATACGGCCGAGGGTTATATTGCGGTTTGACTGGCACTTGGAGGGTTGACCCGTGGATTTTTGAGTTCGCGGATTAATTTGAAAAAAAAAACCACATTGAGGGTTTTTTTGCAGAAAACCCTTTAAAAAAGTGTGAGAGATTTTAGTTTTAGGTGTCAATATTTAAGTGGTTTATGTTTTTTGAAATTAAAATTTAATTAAACTTATAACTTATATTATAATAAAATATGGTTGAGGTACTCGAGGGAAGATATATCTCACTAATTGTGTTTTTAAAGCATCAGCATCAAATTTTTTGCATGATCTCCGAAGAATTAAAAATACAAAAAAAATTGTAAAAGAAGAAAGAAAAAGAAAAAAGTCAAGAAAAAAAAAAGGACGTAGAAAGATTCTACGGGAAGAGCTCAACTTCTGTTTTAAAGAGACTTTACAAACACTTGTAACTTTTTTATTGGTTTACTTTTATTTATAATATATCATTTAATTAATTAATGAAAATATTAATATTTAATGAGTAAAAAGTTTTGGCGATGTATTACAGTAGGCCATTTATTACAGTAGGCCATTTATTATTTATAATATTATTACAACATAAACAATGTATAACAACAACGGCTTCCTGATATAAGAGGCGATGTAGATAATTAACTTACTGACAGTGCCTCATTTATGCCACTGACACGTGTACAGACCCTAGCCTCTTTGTAAACTTTTCCCGGTCGACACAAATATCCTTTCGTCGGAGCACAATGAGCATCCTCCGAACATATACACAAACCCTCCAATGCACATCCATTTTTTACAATCGTCGCGTTTCCTTTGATACCTAAGATCTGATCCGTCCATTCGGTCGAGAATAGACCGGTTGGATCATAGCTCTCTTTTACTTTCAAGAATGCGGGCACATTCTTATACTTTTTAATCACTCCATCAAACGCCAAGTTTCTGTTTTTACCCCAGTGTGGCAATGCGTTATACTTGAACAATGCTATTTGCTCGATTTCCTCGATGAAATCCTCGTAGAGTCGCGGTGCTAGTGGGTCCTTGGCTCGGTAATATGTTATGTCAAAATCTAGGGCTTCCATCTCTTTCCCGAGATAAGCTGGAGAAGATGTGACATAACGCATCAAAATGCCATAGTGGAGCTCAAGGCCGCATAGAGACTTCGGTTCAATTTTGATAAGAGATTTGATGTCGTTAATAAAACTTTTGACTTGAGTGAGAGAAACACTAAAAGTTGTTTGATGGAAAAATTCGCCATTTATACGGGAATCCCACGCACACGCCGTGATTAATCCATCTTGAAGGCTATCTAGACATGATCCTGACGACATCATGCGGTTTTGGCTTCCAATGACCGGATAACCAGTGAATATAACACCTAAAAACGGTTAATATTTGAAACATCGAGGTAAGAGTAAGTAAAGGTTGTATTTGAAAAAAAAAAAAAAAGGTTGTATTTGAAATCGATGAACAGTAGATAAGTAAAAACGAAATTATATACCATTGTTGGTCAAACCGTATGAGGTACCAAACAGTGTAGATGAAATTAATGTGGCTCCTACACACTTCCCATTCGCATCTCTGAACCTCTCTTGCGTCTCCTCTTGAATCATACAAGAAAACAAATTAAAGTAACGTTTTTCATTTTGTATCCAATGAGAGAAATGATATAATAAGGAGAAAAATATTGGAATCGTGGGTCACTTGATAATCTCTTGGCAACCATACTTCAATTATGCTATATATTATATTTCAGTATCGGTTTTGGATCCAAGAGTTATAATTTTATACAATACTATTTCAAGAATTACCTGATTACGTATGTCTCTCTTGAGTTTTGGATCAACTACCGTTTAAAAGCCGTTGATATATGGAAAATTTTGGTTCAGAAGTCGTTGTTTTTTGGTTAATTAAGTTTTCATACTTGAAATTTTTAAAAGAAATTTATGAAAATAAAACATATTGAGTAGAAATGTGAACAAAATAAGATTTTAGATTAGATCATGGTTTCTTCTGTTTGGTAAAACATGTCATGAACAAGATTGTATCTTTATTTTTACTATTGAAATGCAAACACTTAGCACAAAATAGTTCAGAAAGTTATGTAAAGTCGAGTTGTCCAAAAAAAAAAAAATGTCCAGAAAAAGTTATGTAAAGTCGTACCTGATGATCTTATGATGGCTATAGCCACAGAGAGTTGCGAACGGAATGGCAAGAAATCATACAAACCATTGCCCGACGTGTTGACAGCAACTCGGTCATCCCTCCGATACACGACTTTGCCTTGGCTTGGTAACCACAAGAAATCGGCAAACTCGTGTTTCTTTCCAAAAGTCACCGCTTGTTCCCCGAAATCCGAATCATTTCTCATTGTATATGTTAAAGATCTCTTAAACATTGGTTGCAATTTAAAAGTCACCTTTTAAAAAAAAAGTATAGACCACAGCCAAAAAGTTGTAATTAAATTGACATAGAACTATAATATTGTCTTTTGTAGTAAAACACAAAAAATAATCAATCTAACCTGAGAGACAACCCCAAGAACACCGAGAGAAACCTTGGCCGCGTTAAACTCGTTAGGAGTCGTAGTCTCGCTTAAAACTCTAACCTTTGCAAACCCATCACTGACCGAGCCAGGACTAACCATCCTGATCTCTGTCACATAATCATGGACCGCACTTCCTTTACCCCACAATGAGCTCCCGTGAGCACCGGTTCCCATCATACCACCCACGGTCAGTCCCCACCAATATGGTGCATAAGGCAACGCCAATCCAACCTTAGCGGCTTCAGAGATTAGCTGCCTAAGTGTCACGCCGCTCTCAACAGTCAAGGTCATGGCCTTTGCATCTGACTGCACCGTGTGGTTTAGAAACTTCGTGCTTATGAACAAACCCTTGGTCCCGTCGGTACAAACGAGCTTAGTTATGCTATGCGAATAACGAGTTGTTACACGCATTTTCTGTCCGGTTTTAGTGGCTGCAGCCACGATAGCGACGAGTTCATCTTCGGTTGTTGGGTACGCCACGCTGGCAGCTCGACATGTGGAACGGTCAGGGAAGGCTCCATACGAGTTTGTGACTGTGCAATTTGCATTTCCAGACACACACTTGACAGGATCTTCAGGTGGTGTTGAGACTGCCGTAAGCACAAGTGTAAATATACAAAGTAACCCGAGGAGGGTACGCCAGACCACAGCATTTTGGGGAAAACCATACGAAGGAGAATAACTAAATACCATCGGCTTTGATTGAGTTTTGTCTGACTCTCGCCAAATGTATTGCAAATGGATTTTTTTTCTGTAAACATGTTTTCTATTTATAAAAGTTGTGTGGCGTATAAGCCGGTTTAAAACCGATTTGAATAAAAATATTTTGGTTTATTAAAGTAGAAAAGGTTGAGATAAGATGCATCTATCGTGCTATCTTGTAATTAAGATAGTAGTAACCACTAACCCCATCCGATCCATCAAAATTTTGCTGTCACCGTAATTTCATTTATATAATATGGTCTGAAAGACTTCACCATACTCCTATCATCATGGTAGTCCCATTGCCGCAGCCCGCATGCCTGGTTTGTTGTTTCTCCTTATTTTCTAAATGTTTTTAGTCAAAATATTCGCCTCGTCGGCTTATGCAGTTCTTTTTCTTTATTTCAAAACGATGACTTGAAAAGCTTAATGGCAAATTAATCAACGATATATATCTACAAGAAAGTTTCAACTACTAAATATCATACGGTTTCCGTAGCATATAAGAACTCATCTGTCAGTAAAATACACACATTATAGTTTGTTTGTATTTTAAAAACATTAGTAAGCGTACGAGTTTCGTAGTATCTAAGAAAGCAACTCTGGATTTCTCTGACTATGTCAAGCTATATAATACGCAGTCACATACTAGTTGGGTTTTTATTATAAAAGACACATTGGTTGGATTTTTCCATGTATCTTTAATATAGGGTGAACACAAGTAATTTTATTTATTTTATTTTGAAAGATACACAAATCGTTTTGAGATTATGCGAATGGTTGTTTAGATAGAGGGTTAAAAGATGTCAAATAAAACATTCATATATATCTTTTGCTAAAAATAATATAGCGTTTAGATCGGATACATTGAATGAACAAAAACTCCACTTATTTTACCAAAAGAATAAAATAAAACACATTTATACTATTATGTAGGAAACTGAATGGGATAAATTTGTTTTAATTCTAAATATATACCTTACTCAGCTAAATCTCATTCATCTAATTTATTTTATGTGTAAACTTAAAACTATTTAGACAAATGGGAGGCTGAAGATAAGAACGCCATGGTATGCGCACGTCAGTATAAAGGTATACATTATTTCATGAATTACTAAAATCATTATTTTCAGAATTAGAAAGTATAAACTAATAGAACTAATTTTGAACAAAAATAGTAATAATTCACACATTATTATTTTGGTTACAACAACATTAGCAATAACTCGTCATAGTAAATATCGACCCATCCATAAAATATGCTTTCTGATTTTAGAATCAATGAATATTAATAACTTACTGATTGAATCACACTTATCCCACTGACACGTGTACAAACTCTAGCTTCTTTGTAAACTTTTCCCGGTCGACACAAATATCTTTTTGTCGGAGCACAGTGAGCATCCTCCGAACATATACACAAACCCTCCAATGCACATCCATCTTTTACTATTGTCACGTTTCCTTTGATCCCTAAGATCTGATCGGTCCATTCGGTCGAGAATAAACCGGTCGGATCAAAACTCTCCTTTACTTTCAAGAACGCTGGCGCGTTCTTATACTTTTTAATCACTCCATCAAACGCTAAGTTTCTGTTCTTACCCCAATGTGGCAATGCGTTATATTTGAACAAAGCAATTTGCTCAATCTCCTCGATGAAATCTTCGTAAATCCGTGGTGTTAGTGGGTCTTTGGCTCGGTAATAAGTTAGGTCAAAGTCTAAAGCTTCGGTTTCTTTCCCAAGATAAGCTGGAGAAGATGTGACATAGCGCATGAGAATACCGTAATATAGCTCAAGTCCGCATAGAGATTTACGTTCGATCTTAACAAGAGATTTGATGTCGTCGATGAAACTTTTGACTTGCGTAAGTGGAACACTGAAAGTTGTTTGGTGAAAGAATTCGCTTTTTATACGTGAATCCCATGGACACGCCGTGATCAACCCATCTTGAAGACTGTCTAAGCATGATCCTGACGACATCATACGGTTTTGGCTTCCAGTGACGGGATAACCGGTGAATATAATGCCTAATGCCGGTGAATAATCGCAACAATATAGGAAATGAGTGAGTTAAAATCAATAAAAGTGAATATTGTATCTGAAAGTGAATAAACTAATAATTATTTACCATTGTTGGTCAAACCATATGAACTAGCAAACAGTGTAGATGAAATAAGTGTGGCTCCTACACACTTCCCATTCGCATCTCTGAACCTCTCTTGCGTCTCCTCTTAATTAATACAATACATGAGGAAGAATTTAAGTTGTGTACTATAACATTTAATAAATAGCGAACTACTATCGATAATTTTATAATTTTTTTATCATATACAAACACGAAAGCCTAAGCTTTAGAAAAAAAGATGAACCTGATGATCTTATGATGGCTAATGCCGCCGAGAGCTGTGAACGGAACGGCAAAATGTCAAACAAACCGTTGCCCGATGTGTTGACAAGTACTCGGTCGTCCATTCGATACACTACTTTGCCTTGGCTTGGTAACCATATGAAATCCGCAAACTCATGTTTCTTTCCAAATGTCACAGCTTGATCCCCAAAATCCGAATCATTTTTCATAACATACCGTAACGATCTCTTAAACATCGGTTGCAATGTAAAAGTCACCTTTATGGGACAATTGTATTATAAATAATGTGTTAGACCTATGATATTCTCATAACATATAGCATGCAAAATAACAGAGAGCAAAGTTTTTATGAATCATACCTGAGAGATAACACCAAGAACACCAAGAGAAACCTTAGCCGCATTAAACTCATTAGGAGTCGTAGTTTCGCTTAAAACTCTAACCTTTGCAAACCCATCATTGACCGAGCCAGGACTAACCATCCTGATCTCTGTCACATGATCATGGACCGCACTTCCTTTACCCCACAATGAGCTCCCGTGAGCACCGGTTCCCATCATACCACCCACGGTCAGTCCCCACCAATATGGTGCATAAGGTAACGCCAATCCAATCTTAGCCGCTTCAGCGATTAACTGCCTAAGTGTCACACCGCTCTCAACCGTCAGGGTCATGGCATCTGCATCGGCTTGCACTGTGTGGTTTAGAAACTTTGTGCTTATGAACAAACCGTCCGTTCCGTCGACACACACGAGTTTAGTGATGCTATGGGAATATCTTGTGGTTACACGCATTTTCCGTCCGGTTTTAGTAGCTGCAGCCACGATTGATATGAGCTCAGCTTCAGTGGTTGGATAGGTTACTTCTGCGGCTCGACACGTGGATCTATCTGGAAAGGCTCCATATGAGTTTGTGACTGTACAGTCAGAGTTTCCAGACACACACTTGACAGGATCATCAGGTGGTGTTGAGATGGTAGTGAAGACTAGTGTAGATACACATTGTAATAGGAGAAGGGTGCTCATTAGTGAGGTCATTTTTCAAGTGTGTTGCGGATTAGGTGTTTCTTCTTTGTAGATATATATGTTTGGTATACAAAGGTTGTGTGGCGTAAAAGGCCCGTTTACAGTGTGATTTAATTTATAATATCCGGTTGATAAGAAAAAAACTGAGAACTGAGATATGAGATGCTTGTAAGATAAGATTAATGATCATGTTTGTATCATCTTCTCTCATTATTATTTCATCGATTCATCATTTGGAATCCCTCCATTTTCATTTGTGTAAATCCTAATGACAAAGTATTCATTAAAAGAGTTTTAAAATAAATTAACGTTTGATACGTTGTTAGAAAAAGTTTTTCAAACCTAATGAAGTAGCTAGGAAGGATTGTAACCACAACATCTGTACTGTTGATTGCTGAATTACATAATAGTATGATAGTACAAATTACAAAATCTTTTGTTTGTTGTGTGGTCAAAGATATTAGCAGTTGATTTTCCAAAGAACTCACGTCTTCCTAATTTAAATGGTCGTAATATTTTCCAACTAATAAACGGCACCGTCAAACCAGTTTACCTAATTAGGGTTTATATATGAACAAAACACTTGCGAACATAATATCCAATAGCTGCGGGCTCTTCCCCTGATGGATGGATCATTCCTTCTCTTCTGACCAGGAACCCTGCTCTTGCGGAAGTTAGGAACACATTGCTAACAATAACTGCGCCATCGAGTAATAGAGGCTCTGACCCGTACTTGTGGTCTATTAAGGGATCTCCTACCACTTCGTTCTCAATAAAACTTACGTGAGAAAAGTTCCGTCCTGCAGCTCCTTCTCAGCGATGGGCAAAGGCTATATGGTACAAAGGACATATTCCCAAGCACGCCTTCACCTTTTGGGTTACACACCTTAAGAGACTTCTTACAAGAGAAAGAACAGCGAGATGGGGTATTCATGCTCCCTCCCTCTGCTGCATTTGCGGGTCTGAAACGGAAACAAGAACCCATCTGTTCATACACTGCCCATACAGCTCTACGGTTTGGCGATTAGTTCTTCGTCGGTTTGGAAGTAACTAAAGCTTTCTTGACTGGCCAGACATGATTGATTGGATTTTACCAGGTAATGGACTTTTCAGTCTCACTCTAAAGCGTCTGGTTATCCAAATAGTGATCTACCACATCTGGAAAAAGAGGAACAGTCGGCTGCACACCTCTGTAGCAGCTCCGGTAACATTTGTTTTCAAGCTGATAGACATGAGTGTCAGGAATTCAATCCTCGCTCGCCTCAACTGCAACAAATTCAAGAATCTCCTATCTCAATGGTTCACTTTTGAGTAGAGCTTCTCTTTGATCTCTTCTCTTGTTATTGTTAGACTTTTTTTCACTTTTTGGGCCTTCTAATAACTTCATAGCTCCGCCGAGCATATGTATTAAAACCGTTCCAGTTTTTGGTAAATAAAATTCACATTCTATCAAAAAAAAATATCCAATCTGTTTAGCCGGACATAAATATGGAATACAATCTTTACTATAAAACCAGTTAAATAACCTTAAGAGAGAGAAATCAACAAATATCAACCGAAAACAAACTTATTTTAAATATTTATTAGATTCTGACCCGCCCTTAAAAAAGCGGATACATTTTTTGTTTTTACATTTTTTAAAATTTTAATTTTTATATTTGTGTGTTTTAGTCACATTTATATTCTTTTTTGTATAATATTTCTTTTAAATGATTAATACAATGTTTTAATAATTGTATTACAATAATTGGACCACACTTATATCAATCGGTGATATTGATGTTTTAACATTATATACATGTAAATTTAGCATTTTGTGTGTAAAATACGTAGCGCAGGTAATTATTTCTTTCTAGTCACGATATTATATATTTGAAAAAGGTATTATTCCACTATATATATATTTTTTTAAAACTAAAGCGGTGGTTACACCATACGTGATAAGTAAAATTTGAGTAGGATACCCAGGACCTCGTAGTCCAGTGGTATCCTCCTTGGGGAAGGAAGGTGACCGGTTCGACTCGCGGGGAGGGGGAGGCGTGTCCAGGACCCGTAAGAAGCTGCAGACAGTGCCCTAGCCTGGTGGTGGGCCGCAAGGTCAACACCGGTTAATAAAAAAAAAAAAAAAATTTGAGTAGGGTCATACCAATAAACTATATAAATATAATACTAGTCGTGATTTTAGGCCCGCTTATATAAAGGCTTGGAATGGTAACTAGTTTTCCGTCCCGCCCCGCAATTAACAGTAACAAAAATCTCTATATATACCCTATATCTATACATTTTTATAACTGTTAGAACCGCACCGCAATTAAACCGCTTGTTCCGCACCGCTCAACCCGCAGTCACCATTCGGAGCTAGGGTATGAATACCAAAGTAAGCACGTCTTCACAAAATTTAGAAAAGAAAAAAAATCCAATGAGAGTCAAATGTAGGGAGAATAGACACGTGTGGGGTTTTCCTATCAAATTTTGATTCCATATTATAAAGTTATTAACTTCTACTTTAGATGATTTTTTGTGTGAGTAAAAAGGGAACAAATATAGATTTGATGATTCTAGTATGTTGTAACTTGTAAGTAAAATCTATATTATTAAAATAGAATTCATGATTTCTTTCATGTGTGATTTTTTTATTTGGATCATCTTTAGAAAAATTATTTACTTTTACCTAACTTAATTATAATATATTTTAATATCTTTATTTTTATTTTAAATATTAATAAATATTTTAAATAAATGTCTAACAAAATATTTCAAACTAGGTGATTCACCCGTGCCTATGCGCGGACATGAATATTTTTTTTAAAAACAAAATATAATAATTTGGATAGTATTTAATTAGTTTAAGACTTGTAGTTTTATTTGTCTGTGTATTTTTAGGTTATTTAATTAAAGTTTTATTTATAAGTTATTTAACTGTGGTATTATAATTTTTTATTCAATATATTTAATTTGGCCATGATATTGATTTCTAAAGTTCTAAAATCATGAGTGTAAAATTTGATCTTGTGTGTGTTATTTATTTTTGATTCACCCTTATTAACTTTTTCTCAAAAGTTTTAATCAAATAATTACCTTTAGTTGTTGCATGAATACGGTCCTCTTATTTAATTTTGATTTTTATAATTGTAGGATTATAAGAAGTCGAAAAATATGAGTTTTAAAAATTATCTCATCATCAATCAAAACCAATCTGAGTTGAAACAACTTTTTAAGATATTTTTTTCCAAAAACTCTTGATGTCTTATTTTGTTTTGCATATATCTAATGAAAAATGAAATTTTCTGATGGAAGCCATGGGAGTTCTTATCCTACAAAGAAAATACATTAAGAAGATTTTCTATAAAGGATGGATGATTGAGTGATAATGTATATTTATGTCGATAGTTTAATAGTTTAGATTTATGAGAATCAGTTGTTTATGTATACTTTTGGAGGCCTTCAAATAGTATTAGGTAGGGCTGGAAAAAAAATCTGAACCCAGAAAACTAAACTGAATCCAATCTGGATAGTACCAAATCAGAACCGAAACTGGTTCAAATTATTGGTATTTAAAAAGCGGGAACCAAACTCGATCCAAACTAAAAAATTTCAGGTATCCGAATATATCCAAATCAGATTTATATACTTGAATATATCAGATATTTTCAGATTTAATATCCAAAGATTTTGAAGTTGTCCAAAATGTATAAGATATTTTGAAGCTGTTCAAAATATTTGAAATATATATATATAAATAGTCAAAAGTAAATGTATAAAATATCTAAATAGTACTTAAAACACCAAAAATATTTAAAATATCTATAGATTTTTAAATTAAATTTAGATACTTTGGCATACATTACTCAAATTTATATGTTATATATTATTTATATTTTTAGATTTTAAGAAATTTAAAGCATAAATGAATTTTAAGACTTTAAAATAATTTAAACTGGTTATCCGAACTCGAACCGAACCCGCAAAGATCCAAACCGAACCCGAACCAAAATATATAAATATCCTAATGGGGCTGAAATCTTTAACCCCGAAAACCCGAAAAGACCGAACCGAACCCGGATAGATACCCAAATACTATTAGGATTAAGAATTTATAATGTAGAAAACGAAGAAGAAAATTGCATAAAATAATGGGGATATTTTTTTATAAAAAAAAGTTGTATAACTATCAAAAGGTATAATCATACAGTTTTCCTTTATTAATATCCTAAGAATTTTTTTAAAATATAAATAAAAGGTCACAGAACCTTTTTTTATTGTGTTTCACGGATCTAAATTGGCCGCACACATATGGCACAATTTCTCCAATCCGTCTGCTAGGTGTCTCCACTCGGATTACAAACTCACGTTATACTAAGCTCGACAAAAAAGTTTACAAAATTTGAATTTAAATTAAAGGAAAATTAGTTTTTATTAAATCAGATGTGTCAATTATATTAAACTATTGTATTTTAATAGTAAAAATATTGCTTTTTACATAATATTCTTTATTCATAATAATATGGTTTTAAAAACGAAAATAAAAAAAAAAAATATTTATAAATATTGTCTTATATATGAAACTTCTTTTGATAACAATTTGTTATAAAAGGAATGTATTGATAAAAAGAAAAGAAAAAAAATAAAAAATTAATAATGCCAATTATACAATAAATTCAATTCATTAAAGATATCAATGTAATAAACCATCGTGAGATTTAACGTGAGTGCGCCATATAGGAAAGTAACTTCTCAAATAATATTATAGAGATACATTTTAGAATCTTTTTACAATATATTTTGAGATTAGTTAATTAAAATTTTAATTATCACAAAGTATACTTAGAAACTAAAATTTAGTTTAGTTTTGATTGTGAACAAAAATTAATAATTATATAAAATACTTTTAATAATATTTTAATGATAATAACAATTTTAAATTGATTAATTTTAAAAATTAAATTTAAGAAAGATTTTAAAATATGTTTTAAAAAATAAATATTAATTTCTATTTTTAATTTAAAAAAATAAAAATATCTTATCTATTTAGCACATAAATTAAGACTTATTTCATATGTGATTTTTTAATATAGACCATCAACGCTTTAAATGTTTTTACCATATAATACAATTAATTTACACATTCTTTCATAGATAAAACATTTGATCTTTATTCATATCGTATATAAAACTTTAGTCTACGGTTATTAACGTCTGTGTATTCTCCTAAGTTGAAAACCAATTCGGTTTATTATTTAAACAGTTATACTAAATTGGTTTAACTTAATTTAATTTTCACTTATATTTCAAATTTAGAAATAAAACAAAAATTATTTAAAACAGTATTGTTACATAATAATGTTTTCAAAATATTATTATAAAATTAGATAATATATAACACTAAATTATATAACTTGTTGATATATTTTATTGTATAATCTAAAATATTTTAGTATTAAAGAAAATCCGCACGGTCGTGCGGGTCAGGGTCAAGATATAGTTGTTAATTATGGTCTCATATGTTAAAAGATAAAATATAAAATTTATTATAATGGACATAAAATACATGTAAAATCTTTCATTATAGATATGTGTATTGTCGGAAGAGTTTTATCATAGAATTGTTCATGACCATCCTAATATATAATGTTATTTAATTTAATAGAGTGATCATTATATATGAATAAATTACATATAGAGAAATTACAAGCTGATAAAAAAAATTTCACAGTTTCACATTATTTACTTCATGTTAGAGCATCTCAAAAAGCTCATTTATAACTTCAAATATAAAGTTTTGTACATTCCAAAAACAACTTTAAAATTTTAAATTTTAAAGTTTTGTACAATGAAACCTCAAATATAAAATTTTACTGTACAAAACCTTATATATAAAGTACCTTATTTTTCTAATCCTTTTACTTATATAACTTTCAAATAATGTTAATAATTTTTTTGTGTAATCATTATAGTCCTTTTTAATACAAAATATTTAATTAATACTACAACAAATATTATACAAAAACTAAATAATGTTATTATACAATAACATCGTATATTATCATGCATAACATGATTACTAAAAATGAACTTGATATCAAAATTCTTTAATTGATTATATATGGGATATTACAGAGGTAATTATAATGAATAATTATGTAATTTATTTAAATTTAATGAATATTTTTGAATTTTTTATTTACATGCAATATTTTACTTAAATATAATATTTTGTTTATTAATTTTGTTTATAATACTTTTGTTGTATATTTTATAGTTATTGTAAAAGATTTATGCTTTTAGTTAAGTTTTATTAAACATAAAGACTATTATATAAAATACAAAAAAATCAGATTTAATATAAAATTTTGTTTTTGGATAAAAATACCTTGGAACGTTGTATTTGAAGTTTTGCCAAATTTAACGTAAGGGACTTTTGGAGATGCACAAACCCGCCTCGTTATTTCATGGACTGAAAGATGGCTTATACTTCTTGGAGAGAAATACCAGAAAAATATAGTCTGATAATATTACATGGGCCTTCAACCGATTTACACCATTTGGATTTTTAATAAGAACCAGGCTCGTAATTTAGTGGACTAAAAGACGGCTTATACTTCTGTTGACCATGCATCAGCCGGAAATTTTTTTTCTGGTCCAGTTCGGTCCAAAATTATAGAAATTTCAATTCAACTTTTGATATAAAGAAAATGACGCTTTCTCTTAATAAGGTAAACATGATCAAAGGGTTGCCCAAGTCATTCGATATATGTGTGTTTGTGTGTCTTGCAAGAGTATAGGATATAGTAATTTTTTTAAAATAAACACTTAAAATTTATATAACAGTCACGAATATAATCAACATCTACAGTATTATATGATTACTAAGATCCGCAAAGAGCATTATATATAAAAATTATTTTATCTATTATATGTTCTTACATCTTATGAAATAATATATATATATATATATTAAATAATTAAAAGTCAGTAACTATTACATATATAATTAAATTGGTACGAATATATAAATCAATTTTATTAATCCAAACAATATTTTTTTTCTATTTGATAGGATATATAATTAAATTTAAATGATATTAACATACATAATATATTTTTAATATTAATATTTATTAAATAATATTTTCTACTCATATGGTTTTTTGATCATTTGTATCATTTATAGCAAAAACTTTAAATTATTGATAACAAAATATTCATGTGGGATTAATATTTTTAGTAATTTATAATTTTAAAAAATTAAGTTGGGAATGTTAAAAAAAATGTCTAAATTAAAAATTTCAAAATTAATATATTTATGTAATTTATATAGTATATAGTTTAATTTAAAACGATATATAGATATATATATATATATATATATATATATATATATATATATATTTTAATCTTAGCATTTAATTAAATTAGATTTTTTTTACTTATATGATTTGTCATAACAAAAATTTAAGCCATGGATCACAAAATTTGAATATGAGACTTTTAACAGTTTTAATACTTTATAGTCGTTTTAAAAAATTCAAAATATAACATATACAAAAAAATTAAAATTTTATTATATGGTTGTTTAATTTATTTTAATAATTTAAAATTAAATAAATATGATATAAGATACACTAATTTTTATCAAATCTTTATTATTCAAAATCATTTATTGCCATATATATACTTTAGTCACATAAGGCAATTCAACTTTTGATATAAAGAAAATGACGCTTTCTCTTAATAAGGTAAACATGATCAAAGGGTTGCCCAAGTCATTCGATATATGTGTGTTTGTGTGTCTTGCAAGAGTATAGGATATAGTAATTTTTTAAAATAAACACTTAAAATTTATATAACAGTCACGAATATAATCAACATCTACAGTATTATATGATTACTAAGATCCATAAAGAGCATTATATATAAAATTATTTTATCTATTATATGTTCTTACATCTTATGAAATAATATATATATATATATATTAAATAATTAAAAGTCAGTAACTATTACATATATAATTAAATTGGTACGAATATATAAATCAATTTTATTAATCCAAACAATATTTTTTTCTATTTGATAGGATATATAATTAAATTTAAATGATATTAACATACATAATATATTTTTAATATTAATATTTATTAAATAATATTTTCTACTCATATGGTTTTTTGATCATTTGTATCATTTATAGCAAAACTTTAAATTATTGATAACAAAATATTCATGTGGGATTAATATTTTTAGTAATTTATAATTTTAAAAATTAAGTTGGGAATGTTAAAAAATGTCTAAATTAAAAATTCAAAATTAATATATTTATGTAATTTATATAGTATATAGTTTAATTTAAAACGATATATAGATATATATATATATATATATATATATATATATATATATATTTTAATCTTAGCATTTAATTAAATTAGATTTTTTTTACTTATATGATTTGTCATAACAAAAATTTAAGCCATGGATCACAAAATTTGAATATGAGACTTTTAACAGTTTTAATACTTTATAGTCGTTTTAAAAAATTCAAAATATAACATATACAAAAAAATTAAAATTTTATTATATGGTTGTTTAATTTATTTTAATAATTTAAAATTAAATAAATATGATATAAGATACACTAATTTTTATCAAATCTTTATTATTCAAAATCATTTATTGCCATATATATACTTTAGTCACATAAGGCAATTCCGTAACTTTTATTTAGGGAAATAATAAAGAACATTAATAATAAATTTATGGTGTGTTTAATAAAAAACTTATTATATAATTAGATGGACCAACATATTTCTCTAATGATTCTAAGAATAAACCTAGTGATGACACGTGGCTATAAAAAAAGTCTTAATGTTTCTCGATTAATATATAGGAGATTACTAAAACGACTGTTAGCTATAATTATAGACAGCGTAACTAAAGATTAGACTGTCAAGAGAATACACGACAAGAATCATCATATCATATTGCTTTCAATGCATACAATTATTGACCAACGCAGATTCAAGCTACTCTTCAGTTACTAACTAGTGAGCTAAATCAGGCTTATTTAACTTGAAGAACTGGAATTGGGTGATGGTAAATAGTTCTTACTTCGACTGAATATGAAAATTGGACTAGTATGAAAATTTCAGATGAGTACTCTCCGTAACCGTAAGTGTCAAACAAGCAACCAGCCTCAACAAGAAACAAGATTTTTATTTTTGGTTGAAAAATATAAGATAAAACAATTATCAATTAAACATATATTGATTTGGTATTTACCAAAGTAACTCAGTGTGATGTTAATCTAATAGATCAAACCCTAGAAAAATCAATGTGATATTTTATCTCGAATACACATGGGGTGTGATTGAATAACACAAGTAGCGTTAATATTATAGCTGAAAAACATTTACTCCATATTCAGCTGCAATTCTTCCAATCAGGTCAAACAAAATTTAATAATTTTTTAATAGTCTTACGCCGGTTATTGTTTAACAAAGGGTAAATGAGTTGTATTTTTCTCTCATAGTTTTGGAAGAGTAACGTTGATTTCCACTTTTCATTTTTTATTATTATTTGTTTTACTCTTCTCTTTTCTATTCATTCACTCCACTTTAATTTCATCCATTAACGCTGCTAGTTACCGATCAAACCCATGATCGTATCAATTAAAAATCGAATCTAGCTAGTTCCATAAAGTGGAAATATTAAAGCTCAAAGCCTAATAGCTTTCTGACCAATTACTAATCAAATCAAAATGATGTGAAATTAAATTCAAAAAGGAGAAAAACTGAACCGAAGATTCCATTCACCTTTTATTGATTTATTTCTTTTCACACTAGAACCACGAAAGTTGTTTTTCATGATCCGTCGGATATAAATAAAATTCGACATCTAGATGTTAGACCTCGTTGGCACGAGCTTGCACTATCCCATCGCACCTACCGCTAATCATCTGCTTATTGATTGTTAAAAAAAAATCTTACATATAATATCTGACCAGTTTTGCCCTTAATCGATATATTTATCCATCTAGGTTGGAAATTGTTATGAATTTCGACCGATATTCTCTAATGGGTTTCCTCGTTTTCTTTTTTTGAGTATAAATTTTGTTTTTTTTTTTTTCGTTTTCCTCTTAATTCTTAATATATTTATTTTTCAATTGCTTGTTTATTTCTTAAAACACCATTTATTTGATAAGATTATACTCAATTTAAAAAAAAAAAAAAAAATTTAACTAACTTTAAATTTATTAAAATGAAATATTTATTATATTAGTAAAATTGCATAACCACAAAGAAAACAATAGTAGAGTTCTATTTAATCATTACTATTTTGTCAAGAATTGTTCTATGTTGTATTAATGTTATTATTTGTTCTTTTATTATATTTTTATTTTATATATAGCCTTACTGAATTATAAATTTTATATTTAAGTATTTAACTAACATTATTTATAATTAAGTTTTAAATTTTGATCATTATATACATATTAAATAAAAAAATTTAAAATTATGACAAAAAAATTTTAAAAGCAAGATTTTGTATAATTTTTTGCCTTTGCATTAAACAAAGTTTTGTTAAAACTTTAAAGATTATTATGCAAATAAAAAAAATTCAACAGTAAAATAAGTTTGTAAATAGTGTTCCCTCAAATATGATATAACACTATTCATAAATTTACCTCAAAAATAATGTACTATTAGAGAGAATTTTTCCTCATTTTTTTATATTTTCCAACAATTTGATTTATCATTGGAGATGTCCTTATCCCATACCCATACTCACCTTTACATTGGTTAACATGACAGATATATATAAGCATTCAGTACTTTTTTCATAAACTATTGAACTATACATTTTTCAAAAATAAATTAGTTTGAGATAATATCTATTATTTGGTTACGGAGGCAACCATTCCAAGTTTATTAGAGGGTTTATTGAGTGTCTATCTCTTTCTAATAATGATTTTTAGTTTTTTTTTTTCCTCCATAATCCTTGTGGGTTGGTTAGTTAAGGATAAGATTTATGTATGATTAATGGTGAGAAATTGATAAAGGTAAAAAGAGCAAATGAGTAAGCGATACACACTAAATATTGACAGTGAATCAAAGAAAGCATCAACATAAAAGATCTTAACATGCCTATATTTTTTCTATTAAAGAAATTGGATTAGTGACTTGATATAATTATCTTTGAAATTAGTTAGTGTAAGATAAAGAAGTAACAAAAGAGAGAAAAATAAAGGAAAATTTTAATAAAGAGAGGTGATCGGAAAGTGATAAACTTTAGGGTCAATTTTTTTGTCGGCAAATCCGTTATGTTCGGACTGTCTCCCTTTTGAAGCGATATTTAGCTTCTACGATCGTGATCGGAAAAGATGGTGTGTAATAATCATCATTTGTATGTTAGTGTATCTTGCATCTATCAATGTTTTTTGTCAAGAAAAGCATATATATGCATGTATTTAAGATGAAACGTAGTATATATTCCTTTTCTTTGAACTCTTTCCGATTATTTACTTGTAGAGAGTACACCAAGGTTTTTTTAACACAATCACCAAGGTTTTATTTGTTAATTTTATCAACAGAATCAATATTAATTATTTAGTTTATATTCTCGTTTGGTCAAACAAAACTGTATTCTTTCTTCTTTCTTTGAGTCTGCCTGTAACGCCCCGATTCCCCGGCATCCGATCCAGTGACGGAGGCAGCTCTTTGGTAGGGGGTCACATGACCCATGTCAATTTTTATAAACATAAACTTTACTTAAATTTTGGAAAGAAAACTGAGAAATGTTACCAACTAACCCATGTAATATATGTATATATGTGAAATTGACCCCTCTAAAAGATTTTCTTGGCTCTGCCACTGGCCCGACCGGGTTACCGAAAAGGAGGTTATGGACACGTGTCTACTCATTTAGATAACCTTACGTGTCCCGTTACTGGTCTCAAGAGTCGACGGACGCATAACCTTCTTTGAAATACTGTCACACTCATATCCATATTCTTCTACTTACAGTCCTGCGCACATGAAAATGGAACGGGAGGGCCTGAGTATATGGGTTACTCAGTGAAGTGACTCTATCCTAGCCTGCCCGCATGATACTCTATACTACTCTATACGGGAACTAGGGCTGACTAGACAATCAATTAATGTAACCTATTGTTTCCTAACATCATCATTACCAATCATTCACAATTCTCTACATTTCTAACAACCTAGCGATCACCCAATACAATGATCTCACTCATTGTCACACACATCAATCCATAGACTCTGACTGACTCGACTCCTACGACACCTATACGCTTTTTATATCCCGCCTCTCGCGGTAGGCACTTTTTATATCCCGCCTCTCGCGGCTGGCACTTCTCATTGCTTCCCATGGGTAGCTCTCGCTAAGCCACTACCCCACAGGTTCTTGCGGGTGCCTCGTTAGGCACTACCCCACAAGTCCCTATAGGTGCCTAGCGTAAAGCTACTACCCCATGTTTTACATATCTTAGACTCTAGACGCCCACCCGTTCTTGGTGGTCCAAACATGACATCAAGCAGGTTCATTGACTCATTCACTTTCTTATTCTCAATCTCATTCTTATCCACTTTCTCATTCACGTTCTTCCCTTCTCATTTCTTATTCACCTCACACTCTCATACATTTAGACTCATACTCATACACGTTCACTAGACGCCACCCGTTATCGGTGTCTCACACAGTACACATCACATTCTCAAACACAACAGCTGATGCCAAAAGACATCTCATTCACGTACTTCTGTAATAACATTAATAATCAATGGCACATCTATCATCTTAGCATTCACTTATTTCTAGCATTCTAGCTTTATTCACAAACAACACATGAGACTACACAACCCATCATACTAGCATCAATCATCAACCAATCATCATATGCAACACAAGACAATCCATTAAGTCTCATTTAACAGTATAAGGGTTCTTATGCATCATGATCCATTCATCTATCATCCTAGCGGTAAACATGATATATCAACCTATCTCTCAAACATGAACTAATCAATCCTAACTCGAGTATACAGGATCATGAGAGAAGATTGGGTTCAAGACACTTCACCTTAGCCTAGATCTGGATCTGGATCTGGAACAAGGAAACAAGAGAGAGACGAGATCTGATCACCACCACCAATCGGCTACGACCACCACCACACGATGTCGGCGCAGAGGAGAGAGAGAGGCTAGGGTTTTCAGTCTCTGGGATTTCCCGACAGAGCTTCGCTGCAGTTTCTGAATGAGACAAAAGAAAGGGGTTGTAACTCCTTTTATAGGAAAAGGTGCAGAGAACCCTAGGTTTTTGTCAAGTGGGCCGTAGAGAAGCTCATTCCTTTATAGAAAATTTTGAGCCAGGAACCGGGTCGTTACATTGCCTTTTTCTGGGGTTGACAGATGAAACACTGAAATTTAATCAGCTTTTCGAGACGTTTATGTTTTGAGTATTAATTTGTTTGTAGTTTTTTATTGTTGTTAATATATTGAAATATTGTCTTAACTTACTTTTGTGGCGTAATTTAAGGTCCATTTTTCATCTAATTTAACGGGTTTTTTTCAACCAATGTTACTACATAATGGCAACACCCAACAATACGTGCATGGCAAAAAAACAATTTAGACTAAGGCTGCATGGCAATTTTCGATTCCATGAAATCAAATTTCTATGTATACAAATTAGGAAAACAATATGAACGTTTCACCAACACAACAGCAATGCCAATATTTTGCCATAGAAGATATGTACATGACTTTTTAAGTCGTGCGTTGTTGAAATTTTGCATCCCTTTAAAAGCTAATATATGCCTTTTACTATACTTAGTAACCCTTCGAATTTTAATCAATGATATGTTTATGTGTATATATTTATTATGGCGTTAAAATGAAATCGTCAACTTTGTGGGAAGAAATACTTGGGGGGGGGGTTATTAGTAGATGAATTTGTGTAGAGTCTGTGAATTTTGAGAGTTGATAGATTTAAAAAAATTATGTGGATTGTGAAAATTTATATACATTGACTTATGAAATTTGATCATAACTTTTTTAGATTGATATAGATTTTCATGAATTTGTATTATCTCTTTTCTATCATTTTTTGTAAAATAATATATTTATTTTCTAAATCATATAACATGATTATTTATTTTTTGCTTTCAAATTAAAAAGAAAACAATACTGATACATACAAAATTGAACAATTTTCTTAAACAATCATTTTAAAATATTTTGTCACAAAAAGAACATCAAAAAAAAGAAAATGACCAAAAAAAGTTTCATTAAAAATGGAAAAGACTATTTTACCCCTTACGGCATAGATGTATAAGTAATAAAAAAATAAAAAAATAAAAAGTTGTTTCTATATTTTTTTTTCAAATTCGAACAATTTTATAATTTTTTTATTTAAAAAAATATACTTTTTCAAATTTTCTTTTTGAAATTCGAAAATGTTTTTTGAAACTTAAAAAAAATTATTTTAAAATTATTAAAATTTGTAAATCTAATTATTATTATTTATATTAAAAATATAATATTTTAAAAAATAATTATATATTCAAAAATGTAAAAGTATATAAATGTAATGAATTATAGTTTGAAACATATAATTTTGATTTAAGGTGCAATAGATATTTGGTAAGAATAATTATTTTGTTTTCTAGTATTTTTATCACAAGTATTTTGAAAATCACATGGATACATATGATATTTTGAAAGTTGAGCCTTAGGAGTAAAAATGAATAGAATTCATCTCTCAATAACACTAAATTTAGTTAGAATTAGAGAATCAATAATAGCTAAATTTTTTGAATGGATTTTGAAAATTCTTAAACCAATAATAATGGATTCCACTAAGATTTTTGAAATCCAAAAACCAATAACAATAGATTCTTAAAATTCACAAACTCTATACAAATTCATCTTCTAATAACCTCCTAATCTATCGACCCACACCTTAAATTATCATTAAATATATAAAAAGAAGGTTATTCATTAATAAGCTGAAAAAATCCCCATATTAATTGCTTATCTCCACATGTCGGGTTATAACTTATCACGTCTATAATCAGTTTTGTTTTTGGATTTTATGTGTAGAAGCAGTTAGCAATTAGTTATCATAGCAGATGGCAGCTGAATCTTTAGTCTATAAATTTATGAAACTTAGTGTAAAATATAAAGTTCAAAACTAAATTAATTTTGAACGCCTACTAGTACGAATAATTATTGTTATGAAAAGTATACCACTGGATGATTTACCACAATGATTTTGTGCTAAACTTAAAAAAAAAGAAGTTAAAACGCAAATCATTAAATTATATTTCCTATGTTCCTCAATGATGTATGTTTATATTGTTTTACCCATATCTAACATAATAAATTTTGATAAAAAAATATATTATTGTTCCACAAGGTCCCTTTTTTAACAACTTTTCCACAAGATTCTATATCAGCTATTTTTAGTATTTACTATTTTTTCATGATTCTGAACCAATAGTATTTAAAAAGTACAATTAATTTCTTTTGAAATTTAAAATTCAAAATTAATAAAATTTACATAAAGTTTTTAAATATAAATCTTTTAAAAACAAATTTTATTTTAAAATATTTATATTTTAGAAACAGAGAAAATATACTGCGCATACCTTGTAACGTCCATGAAGAGAATAATTTAAAAATTCTTTGTGAACCACAAGTCTATGGTAATTTCCAAATATTTAAGGAATTTATATTTATAATAAAAACTAGAAAATGATTTAGACCAACAAAAAAATAGAAAATGATGCTATTTGTTTATAGTTATAATGCTCTAAGATTAGGGTGAAAACTAGATATTTGAGAAGACGGGGAAGCACTTACACGACCATAAAAACTGTTCTCCGAAAAAAGGAGAAGAAACAAAGCATCGATATAGTATATAGTTTTGATTTTTTTTTACAAAAGAAATATATAGTTCTGATTCTTTTCTCACTTTCTCGGTCACTACATATAAAAACAAAAACAGTTTTTTTTATATAAAAGACGTGATTACATATGCATAATCGTTAATTTTTTTCTTAAGTGTTGAATTTTCTTAGCTAAATAATTTCGATGCACATGTGTTTAAGCGATACATTATTATAGTCAAGACGGAGAATATTAAGGCTACCCTTATCTTCAGTACCATATCACTCGATTCTATGTTTGAGATCAATCAATAGATTATGATTGATTTAGAAAGTCTTAAAATTATTGTACCGTACGTGTTATTTTTTCTCTTCTTAACCTTCTTCAATTTATAAGAACAAATATATAAACCTTCTTCAATTTATAAGAACAAATATATATATATATATATACCACTATGTATAGTGTCATTAATGATACTCAACCGTTATCTATATATTGATATAGAACATAGAACGACTGATAGTACTTAAGATAAGATCATACATTGTTTTCCTTGTGCAAAGATCATACATTGTTTTTTTACAAAAACAAAAGATCATACATTGTTTCTTTTTGCCTACTTAATTACCAGAGTTGGGATTTAGGAATGGAAAATATATACACGAATTTCGACTCAAGTATAGTTCGATGTCCCGACAAAACTGTATAGTACTTGTCTTTCGGTTACTTTTTCAACAACTAGTTCCTGGAAAAGACATCAATTTTTTATTAAAAACATTCTTTCCATGATCATGGGTTTAATATAGTTTCTTGGAATATGTTTATTTGTTTCTTCTAGAAGCAAAACCACGGAATTAAAAGAAAAATAACTATATAATTAATAACTGGAAGACATTTTGATTCATGATAGATAATGCGAACCCCATCTATAACAAAATTTATCCTTTTTGAAATCTTTTTTGTCCTCTTTTAAGAATCCTTAGTTTTATATAATCTGTTTTACAATATTTCACATAACCACTGTAATTATCACAAATCTGACTTCCGTTTTTAATGTTTTCAACAATATGGTATGATTATCTTTCTACACATGTAAATTGACTTTCTCTGTGTGCCTCTCTTTCCCTCCATTTCCATTATCCACTACCGTGGCGAAATGAGTCAGATGATGATAATAGGGAGGACGTCGTCGTGTTCCATAGCTCCATCTCCGGTGTATATTCTTGCATTAAACCGGCGTGGTACGAACCGGACCGGTTTATGCTAGGGAAAGCGAGATGATCCTGATCAACGTGGCTCTCATCGACGGTTGCGATTGAGTATGATATGGGTCCGTTTAGCTGCGAAGCCACAAGCCGGTCCAAAGCGGCCCAGCTGGTAACGAAGCTAGTGTCGACCACGTTGCTGACGTGGATGTCATGATTTGTGTCAGGAGAGTTGACGTGGCAGTTGTTGTTGACTATTTGACTGCTAGAGCTCTCGAGGTTTGGGAGTTTCATGAAAGGGTCTAGATTTAGCTCTTCTTTACAAGATCTCCCCATTAGTTCTAGGAGTTGGTCAATAGTATCATCGTTGAACATCTGAGATGAGGACGTCGCCCTTGCCATGTCTCCGCCGCCACTAAGGGAAGCTCCTCCGATGGGACTGCTTAAGGTTTTGTGAAGGTCTTTTTTCTTGAAAATACGACACACCACCCATCCTTCGTCCTGTGATGCCTCCCCAATAATAGTCACCACCTTAAATATTCCACAATTATTAACATATATCAGAGAAGTCCATATTTTATATCTTGTTTTCAATAGAGCTTGCTTAATCCCTTTAGATCCTCATCACTTCACTTGCAATTCGAGTGAGTCATGCTTCACCATAGTTATCTTGTCTGCTTTCTTTTTAGTTTAAACATCAAAAGACTAAAATAGTATTTTTACTTTGTATGTGAAATATTTATGTATTTATATCTTTATAATTATAATGAAATCTGAGACAGGAATATATTTCTATAATATGTAGTTTTGATGCTCATTTTCAAATGAAATCACCGCAATACTTTATAGAAAAATATTAGTACGTGTTAGTAGAAGTAACTTTTATAAGAGCAAGATTATTGGTGTATCTTATGTGGAATTTTAAGGGGGGAACCACAAAAATTGTAAAACCAAGGAGAGAAGTTTGTTAATTAAGAGATATTTTCGTTTGGTCCTTGTACTGTTTACGGATTCCACTGACGCGTAACGTTCCACAATTTTATTTTTTATTTTATTTTTTTAAATCAGAAAAAAAAAAATTTAAGAACCCTCAAAAGTCTTTACCGATAATGATGCTCTAAGGATCAAAATTAAAAAATTGAGTCTGTGATGTAAAGTGAAACTTGACTGTGTCACCAATATATATAATATAGATAACCCGTATAAATGTAATGATATTGATACATACCTCACGAACCGTGACATCCTCAGGGGAAATAATGTTGTCGTCGAGTCTATACTCATGCATGATCCAATCAGATTTTTGGCCGTGAGGAGCTCGACCTTTGTAAAAAACAAGAGTCTTTCTCATTCCGATCCTACGGCCGTTACTATATATGATCTTGTCACGGCCCGTTGCTTTCCAAAATCCGGCCGCCGTAGCTCTGTTGGTTCTGGTTCCCGTCGGATATTTTTTGTCCTTGTGGCTAAAGAAATACCAGTCGTTTTGAGGCGTTGTTCCTATTTTACACATCTCTGCATAACGACAAAAACAATCAGAATATTTTTAACATAAATTATGTAATTAACCAAAGCCTATCTTGGATCTTTTGTATGAACTACCTCCCTCATATAAACAAGCAATAACAACGACTAAGTGTAGAGTCTTTGTATTCTAGTCATATTCTCATAAAAGGGTACATTTTTTTTTTTTGGTAAAAACATCATAAAAGGGTACATGATGAGAGGTACGTCATGTATCGAAAGTAGTATAAACAAGACTACCATTTATATAAAAGTAAAACTTCTATCAAATTCAGAAATTCAATTGGGAGATTGTGAAAAGAGAGATTTTTTTTTTATCGAAAGAGTGAATTTATTTATGGAAAAAACAATACTAATTGGTACACAGGCAATTTATTTATCACTACACCGAAAATACTAAATTTTATTTATGGAAAAAAAACCTTGAATATCCCAAGGCTCGAGCTTGTTAAGATCAACGTCGCGAATAACGTCAAGATCGATCTTGATGCTATTGACTTTCTTCCGGAGATAATACTGCAGCAGCTCTTCCTCGGTCGGGTGAAACCTAAACCCAGGAGGCACTTGAGATTGTCCGTTCACTGATATGCTCATAGATTTGGACATCATGATCAACAGATTTCAAGGCAAACTAAATCAAGAATCAAGATCAAAAGAACAGAGCATATAGTGTTTATTTAACTACCAATACAAAAGTTGGAATGAGAAAGCTAGCGGAGAATGAGCCAATATATATTGTTTTCTAAGAACAAGATGCATGAGGAAAACGCATGTGTTTTGTACAACTTTTTTTGTTTTTCTCGATTACTTAATAAATTCGACTTTTTATAAGCCATCCAATGCACTATTCAATAATTAATGGTTATTATTCTTTTGTTTTTTCTCAATTATTGTATCGACTTTTGTTATAGTTTTGCTACTTTTTCCATTAATTAATTAGTTTACAAATTAAAACACGGATCTCTCTCTAAGACGATTTTGGTTTTACTTGTCTTTTTCAATAACTTAATATCATCAAATGTACAATTACGTGAATGCTATATTCGTCCATATACTTCTTTTCTATGACTTAAAAAAATTAAAACATCAATAGAAATAGGGAGATTTACCAGATATAACTTAAAACTTGATTTTAAATGCAAAACTATACCCAAACTTGAATCAATTGCAAAACTAACCTAATAGCCTTACGAAATTACAGCGAGTCCCTTCTGACCAAACAAAAAAAAAAAACTCATTTTTACGAAAATAGCCTCAGAAAGTCTTCTGAGTCTTCTGAGATACCGTAAGTCGTCTGTAAGACATTAAGACATCTAAGGAAGTCTTCTGGTATAGATGATCTTAAAAATAATTTATAAATTTTGTAAAAAAATATTTGGATAAGTTAAAAATTGAAATCATGTAACTATTCACAGTTTTAAGTGATATAAATTAAGATATATTAAAATTGAATTGTTTTCAACATAGATGGATGAAAGTAGTGAATCATGATATTCTTTGGAATAGGGTTTGACAACATATGTTGTAATATTTTATGTATTATTAGGGTTATATTTTGGAAAGCTTAAATGTTTTTTTTGAAAAATTAAAATTTTACCTATATGTGTTTATTTTTTGTGTATAGTAAACACTTTTTAAGTTTAATTTGATTTTATGAAGTGTTTAGTTAGTTAATTTAGTTTAGGGGTTATATTTAGGGTCTAGGCGCCTTACAGAGAAGTCGTCTGTTGATTAGTATTATCGGTTAGAAGACTTCTCTGAAAGTCTTCTAACTCCCGCTAAAAATATTTAGTTTCCCGCCAAAAATATTTTAGTTTCCCGCTAAAATTATTGAAGTCTTCTGGGTGAGTTACAATTAAGTTTTCTAAGAAGTCTCCTATCAGAAGACTTACTTGAAAATCTTCTGAATCGAAAATATTTAACCTTATTCGAATTTTTGTCTTCTATATAAAGAAAAATTTACACATTTTCTCTCCTCCTCTCAAATGGGTGCAACAAAAATGTAATGTTCCTCATTTTAAAACTCTCCAACCGCTCTCTAATCTCTTTCAACTTATAAACACCAAACTTTATATCAATTTATTGTTTTTATCTCATGTCTTTCTCACTAATTTATCTTGTTTTCATCACATGGTTCTTATCTTGCACTCCTTTAAAGGTAGATTTATTAATTTTAGATATGTATTTTTGTGTGTTCTATAAAGGTAGATATATCTAATCTTCCACTCATGTTCTCTGTTTTAAGTCATTTGAACGTTTTTGGATATGCAGGTTTTTCAGATCTGGATCAGACTTTGGAAGACTTCTCGAAAGTATTCTAAAATATAATGCGCTAGAAGACTTCCAGGAAGTCCTCTGGAAGACTTCCAGGAAGTTTTTATGTCTTATCCTATGTCTCAATTTCATAATAGATCTGAGTGTTTTGGTAAGTTCTTATGTCTGATTTTTCTTTATTTGGTAACCTCATGTTGCATAAAGTTCTTACCTTTTTTTCCAAACTAAAACTCTCCAAACACACTCTAATCTCTTTGGCTTGAAAACACCAATTTATATGATTTTTTTCATTTTTGTCTCATGTCTTTCTCACTAATATATATTTTTTTGTTGAAGATTTTTAAGCAGATGGTTCTCATCTTCCACTTGGATATGTACTTTTTGTGTTATATAAAAAAATATTTATCTAATATTCCACTCATTTTCTCTGTTTTTAAGCCATTGAACGTTTTTTGATATACATGTTTTCAGATTTGAGTTTGATATACATGTTTTTCAGATTTGAGTTTGATATACATGTTTTTCAGATCTGGATCAGACTTTGGAAGACTTATGGGAAGTCTTCTAAAATATAATGAGCTAGAAGACTTTCGGGAAGTCTTCTGACAGAGTCTTCTTCCATATCAAGTGGAGTCCAAGCTTGTTTTTGTAGAGTAATGATCTATAATAGTTTTGTTTGTGGTTTGATTTGTGATTTGCATGTGTACTCATTTAGTTGTGATTTTTTTTGTAAATTTGAAGAGATATTAATGAAAAAAATTTGGTAAATATGTTCATTGTCCACAATACTATCTTGCCAAAATTACTTTACATAATTGAAGTTATTGATACAACTTCAATAGCAAAACACAATAACACAAAAAATTAATCAAATTTATTACAACTAAGGGAGAAGAATTCTCAAGAAAACTTAGTCAAATTCACAAAAGGTAAAACATTACATAAGTTCAAAGATAGAACACTTTCATTAGAAGTCTTCTTGGAAGACTTAAATTTAAAGCGGAAATTGAAATATAAGCGGGAAATTTAAGCGAGAAACTCAAAAATTTTAAGTGAAAATTGAAATTTCAAATTTCTTGAAACTTAAAAAGTATATCTTATGATCTAAGAAGACATATTAAACCATATTACTTGATATTCTTGAAATTACTTAACACTTTTGAAAATTAAATAAACATATCTTATAGTTCCTTAAAAAAATTACAAAAAACTAATGTAGAAGACTTCCATGGAAGTCTTCTCGAATTAGCTGGAAACATTAATACACATGAATGTTGGTAAACTCATAATTAAAACCAATTAAGTTATGAATTTCATTCAGGAGCTTAAATATCGACTAATATACATGAATTAACAAGAAACTGTTAAAATTTTTTTATAGTTTTAGAGAAAATAAAAGTTCATAACATTGACGTAGACGACTTCCACAGAAGTCTTGTCGTAGACTTCTAGGAAAGTCGTCCATTTAGGTTAGTTTTGCAATTGATTTTTAACCTAGAAGACTTATATGAAAATCGTCCATCTTTTTTGTCAAAAAAAAATCTCGAAACGACTTCCATGTCAGAAATTTGACTTTTCCTGGAAGTCGTCCAAGATAAAAAAAAGTTTGACCAGAATCTCGGAATAAAATAATGGACGACTTTCGTGTAAGTTGTCTAATGGACGACTTCCGTGTAAGTCGTCTGAAAAAAGTTAAATTTTTAAGTTTTATTTTTCAATTGCAAAACTAACCTAAAACGAGTTATATGGAAGCCGTCTAGGTATAACAAAATATTGATTTTTCAATTTTCTACTGGACGACTTATGTGTAAGTCGTCTAGGAAAAGTCAAATTCTTGACACAATCTAGTCAAATGCAAAACTAACCCGTTTACCCTAGACGACTTACATGGAAGACGTCTCGAGATTTTTGTTTTAACAAACAAAGATGGACGACTTCCATGTTAGTCATCTCTAAAAACACATTTAAAATTTAATTGAAAAACTAACCTCTGCACTGACCTGAAGACTTCCATGTAAGTCGTCTAGGAAAAGTCAAATTCTTGACACAATCTAGTCAAATGCAAAACTAACCTAAAACGAGTTATATGGAAGCCGTCTAGGTATAACAAAATATTGATTTTTCAATTTTCTCTTGGACGACTTATGTGTAAGTCGTCTAGGAAAAGTCAAATTCTTGACACAATCTAGTCAAATGCAAAACTAACCCGTTTACCTAGGCGACTTACATGGAAGGCGTCTCGAGATTTTGTTTTAACAAACAAAGATGGACGACTTCCATGTCGAAATTTGACTTTTCACGGAAGTCGTCCAAGATAAAAAAGTTTGACCAGAATCTCGAATAAAATAATGGGCGACTTTCGTGTAAGTTGTCTAATGGGCGACTTTCGTGTAAGTTGTCTAATGGGCGACTTTCGTGTAAGTTGTCTAATGGGCGACTTTCGTGTAAGTTGTCTAATGGGCGACTTTCGTGTAAGTTGTCTAATGGACGACTTCCATGTCGAAATTTGACTTTTCACGGAAGTCGTCCAAGATAAAAAAGTTTGACCAGAATCTCGGAATAAAATAATGGGCGACTTTCGTGTAAGTTGTCTAATGGGCGACTTTCGTGTAAGTTGTCTAATGGACGACTTCCATGTCGAAATTTGACTTTTCACGGAAGTCGTCCAAGATAAAAAAGTTTGACCAGAATCTCGAATAAAATAATGGGCGACTTTCGTGTAAGTTGTCTAATGGACGACTTCCATGTCGAAATTTGACTTTTCACGGAAGTCGTCCAAGATAAAAAAGTTTGACCAGAATCTCGAATAAAATAATGGGCGACTTTCGTGTAAGTTGTCTAATGGGCGACTTTCGTGTAAGTTGTCTAATGGGCGACTTTCGTGTAAGTTGTCTAATGGGCGACTTTCGTGTAAGTTGTCTAATGGGCGACTTTCGTGTAAGTTGTCTAATGGGCGACTTTCGTGTAAGTTGTCTAATGGACGACTTCCATGTCGAAATTTGACTTTTCACGGAAGTCGTCCAAGATAAAAAAGTTTGACCAGAATCTCGAATAAAATAATGGGCGACTTTCGTGTAAGTTGTCTAATGGACGACTTCCATGTCGAAATTTGACTTTTCACGGAAGTCGTCCAAGATAAAAAAGTTTGACCAGAATCTCGAATAAAATAATGGGCGACTTTCGTGTAAGTTGTCTAATGGGCGACTTTCGTGTAAGTTGTCTAATGGGCGACTTTCGTGTAAGTTGTCTAATGGGCGACTTTCGTGTAAGTTGTCTAATGGGCGACTTTCGTGTAAGTTGTCTAATGGACGACTTCCATGTCGAAATTTGACTTTTCACGGAAGTCGTCCAAGATAAAAAAGTTTGACCAGAATCTCGAATAAAATAATGGGCGACTTTCGTGTAAGTTGTCTAATGGGCGACTTTCGTGTAAGTTGTCTAATGGACGACTTCCATGTCGAAATTTGACTTTTCACGGAAGTCGTCCAAGATAAAAAAGTTTGACCAGAATCTCGAATAAAATAATGGGCGACTTTCGTGTAAGTTGTCTAATGGACGACTTCCATGTTAGTCATCTCTAAAACACATTTAAAATTTAATTGAAAAACTAACCTCTGCGACACGAAGACTTCCATGTAAGTCGTCTAGGAAAAGTCAAATTCTTGACACAATCTAGTCAAATGCAAAACTAACCTAAAAGCGAGTTATATGGAAGCCGTCTAGGTATAACAAAATATTGATTTTTCAATTTTCTCTTGGGCGACTTATGTGTAAGTCGTCTAGGAAAAGTCAAATTCTTGACACAATCTAGTCAAATGCAAAACTAACCTAAAAGCGAGTTATATGGAAGCCGTCTAGGTATAACAAAATATTGATTTTTCAATTTTCTCTTGGGCGACTTATGTGTAAGTCGTCTAGGAAAAGTCAAATTCTTGACACAATCTAGTCAAATGCAAAACTAACCTAAAAGCGAGTTATATGGAAGCCGTCTAGGTATAACAAAATATTGATTTTTCAATTTTCTCTTGGGCGACTTATGTGTAAGTCGTCTAGGAAAAGTCAAATTCTTGACACAATCTAGTCAAATGCAAAACTAACCCGTTTACCTAGGCGACTTACATGGAAGGCGTCTCGAGATTTTGTTTTAACAAACAAAGATGGGCGACTTCCATGTCGAAATTTGACTTTTCACGGAAGTCGTCCAAGATAAAAAAGTTTGACCAGAATCTCGAATAAAATAATGGGCGACTTCCATGTTAGTCATCTCTAAAACACATTTAAAATTTAATTGAAAAACTAACCTCTGCGACACGAAGACTTCCATGTAAGTCGTCTAGGAAAAGTCAAATTCTTGACACAATCTAGTCAAATGCAAAACTAACCTAAAGCGAGTTATATGGAAGCCGTCTAGGTATAACAAAATATTGATTTTTCAATTTTCTACTGGACGACTTATGTGTAAGTCGTCTAGGAAAAGTCAAATTCTTGACACAATCTAGTCAAATGCAAAACTAACCCGTTTACCCTAGACGACTTACATGGAAGACGTCTCGAGATTTTTGTTTTAACAAACAAAGATGGACGACTTCCATGTTAGTCATCTCTAAAAACACATTTAAAATTTAATTGAAAAACTAACCTCATGACACGAAGACTTCCATGTAAGTCGTCTACTGTTGAGACTTGGGAAGTTAGATGCAGAAACAGATCTGAAAAAAATTGATTTCATAGTTTCAACCAATGAGATAATTTGTTTAGCACACATAATTCTTCTCCAAGCACCAAGAATCTCAAAGAAAAGTGACCCACCAAGAATCGTAAGTTTCAATGGCTCTATGAACAATAAAAAATTTAGAATTAAAATCTTGGGTTTTTTGGATGAATACGGAGAGAAAGTGAAAATATGTTGTTTTTAGTTCATAAGAATTGAGAAAGAAAGAGTGTAAATTGATTTGAGGTGCATTAAGAGCTTCAAATTAGTTGTTCATGGTGGTTGGTATATTGATGGCAATGGCAATCTTGTAAATACTTGAAGATGATGAGGTTGGGAGAGTAAAAAGACTATTTTCGAAAAGAAAAAAATTAATGGCATTTTCGTGAATAATCTGAACTTGTGGGGTGAATAAGACAAATGAAATTTTTCAAAAAAACATAGATTAGTTTTGTGGTTGACTTTGAGTTTTGAGTTAATTTTGCAAAAAACCCATCGAAATAAGTAACTAAAAATCATGATATAATTGTTATCTCCATCTATTTCAATCTATGGCGATGAGTAAATTATAGGAGATATATCATTAAGGGTTATTATTGTAATTAGTGAATACCTAATCCCTTATGTATTATGTATAAATACTGTACAAATACCTATCAATAAAATATTCAGCCTCCTTTCGTATATGGTATCAGAGATTGGAAATATAGTAAATAAATAATAATATGGAAAAGAAAAAAAAGGTGATGTAATTATCAGAAGGAAAGAAACAGTAGGGTCCATAAGCAACTAGATTGTAGGAAGCAAGCTCACATCCTAACGATGACCCTCGACCTTAAAAATCTATATAGAAAAGCTCCGTTTAAACAAATTAACAACCTACAGTCATCGTAATAGTAATGCATTCGTCTTTTTCTTTTTTGTTCTCTTCAAGTTTATTGATGTTTGTAATTTGTAATTGTAAATGAGCTCTCGAATTATCTGCACACATGTTTCTTACAAAAAAGTCGGGATGTGGCATATTAATAAGTTTCCATCTTGTCTGGAAGATGTGCCTTTGTTCACCTATAAATTTATAATTAAACGCTTCACTTCAAAAGTTTATTTATGTTTCTAAAACCAAAGAAGGCTACGTAAAGGTGAGGTTATTGCAAAGTAACAATGACGTCAAAAGTCTCGTAGTTATCAGTTATCACAAACACTGTAAAGTTTAGTACGTGTACTTACTTATCGGGTGGAAAGTAGAAACTTAACTAAAAACAAAGTTAATGGAGTTAAGTAGTGTTAATACGATTATTAACAGTGGGTTGGAACTAGACTTTTTGTTTAGATTAGTTAAGAGGCCCTTTTGCAGTTTTCTGAACCCAGAATCATTTTGTTTCGACTCCGGAATTCCATGCTTCTAATCATTATTTTTGGCCTGAATAATGACATTGCACCCGATTTTTTGTGTGTATCATGTGTTCATCGGGTGAGCTATAAAGTTCTTAAATTCTAATTAATTAATATAAAAACTACAAAACCTAAAAATAATTTTATTTTCAATTTAAAAGTATTTTTCATATGTTTCAAAATCTAATCGGTAGCATGACGCTTATCCGGACCATATTACTTATTTCAAATTTATATACTAAGATAGATTAGAATCCCTCTGATATACATTTACAAATATTTGAAATCTAAAACCAATAACTCATATGATTATCATTTGTATATTTAGATTTTATTTTAACATTCACGTTAAATTATCCAAAGGTTATATATTGACACTCATAATTGAGAAATTCAAAAGTGGATTTTAAAATTTTAAATTAGGTTAAAGTATCCAATTTTTTTATAAAAAAAGTAGCCATTCTAGATGAATAAAAAGGTTGTGAAACATGTTTTTAAAATTATGTATGTTAACATGTTTTCCTTTTCTTTTGAATTCTTAATTTTATTTTTATTATATTTTGAATCAAATTTTAAAAATAATTACCATATATCCAGATAATGTTAATGACTATAATAACTAGGTTTGGGCGTTCATATATTCAGTTCGGGTTCATGTCAGTTTCCATCGAGTCTAAGTCTCTCGGATCTTAAAATCTGGACTAATCTAAATATTATATATTTTGGTTTGGTTTTGGGAGATTTCTTTCAGTGTCCGGTTGGCTTGGTTTTAAATATTTTGTACCTATAAATACCCCAAAAATTGAATATAAATGGGTTCGGTTCAATTTTCTTATCCAAAATTCGTCAAAACTTAGCTGCAAACCATCTTATTTATATAAAATTTTGAAAATAACCAAAACTAAACTATTAATAATTGAAACTAGAAATTTAAAATATCATATTATTTGAGAATGCTATAAAAAATAAAACAAAAGTTAGCTCAGAACTCCCATTATTCATGATTGACCAAGTCATAGTAAGATATCAGCTACAATTGTAAATGTTTTATCAATATAATTAAAAAACAAAATATTACAACTAAATCATATATTAAATGTAGAAAAGAAAACACGTGAATTCATAGTCTTGAATATTTATTTTTAGGTCGGTATAGATTGGTTTTTATCGGGTCAAATCTATTTAGATCTGGTTATCGAAGTCTATTAGTATCGTTTTTTTTGTTTTAGTTCTTTTCGATAGAGGAATTTTGGGCTCAATTCAATATTTGTAATTTTTGGGTCGGATATTTTTGGATCGGTTCGAATTCAGATTTTCAGATCCGAGTAAAATGGACATACCTAAATATAACTTTGATAAACCAAATTTTATAATAAATGGAAGATAAACAGAAAACTATTACTACAAATACATGATACTGGCCGCATCAGACATGTATTATAAGTATTTACAAATTATTGAATTAATTCTGCCTGAAATTTTTAAAACCGTCGATATATGACTTCACCAACTTAGTTTATAATTAATCATATTGAAACCTCAGTTTATATAACCGTCGATATGCGTATCTTTACGTAGGTAGGTTTTGGAGCATTACGTATATAGATTATAGAGTTAGTGTTTTTTCCATAGGCACGTTAATTATTGTAGTTTCTTTGATGCATTTGTCAATTATTTGGCTTACAGGTTGATGTCGTCGCAGAAAGTCATGTTCTAAATTTATCACATGCATATTATATATAGTTATATTATATACATGTACGTTCTCAACGAGACGCGCCCATAAAAGTTTGTCCAACGACGCACCGCTATATTCAAATATTTACTTGATCACACCGTTATTTTTCATTCTATTCCAAACTATGATTTCTCTTTTTAAAATGATATTTTAGTATCTACTATGTTAAGGAATTATTGATAGATGATAAAACACAGAGTTCTATTGACTTCCGGTTAATTATGGAATGAAGATAAATTATTTTTAAGTAATCCTCCTGAAATGAATGAACATGCTTGTATTATACAAGCAATGAAATAATTAATAAAACTTGTTTTGTTTAGAAAAGCTAGTTTTGCAAAGCTACCTTGAGTGAAAATGTATATGTTTACCATGGATAACATAATAGCACTGTTCTTTTCATTAACGCGCGACTAGCGGCTGCGACGTCAATTCTAAAGAGAAAGAGGGAAGAAAATTGAACGGAATCAGTTTTTAAACGCAGAGAAGAGACGCAGAGGAAAGACGCGGAGGAGAGAGAATGAAGGTAATTGGTCGCTGTTATTTTTGGCGTCAACGGACTTTGCCGAATCCGTGTAGTTTTTGATCGCTGCGTCTCTCCTCCTCCCTCCGAGCAACCATTAAAGATAAAAACAATGAAGAAATTTCAGTCGCTGGTCGCAACGGCCACGAGAATGAAACGAACAGGGCTAATATATACTACTATATATGTCTAGCTGGGATCCCATGTCTATCTCTCTCCAACGCAGTAGCTGGGATCCCATGTAGATGATTTTACATGTAAAACAAGAATTGCCGAAAATGTGAGAAAATTGTGGATCATTTGTCTTGATTTCATCTTTTAAGTGCTATGGACGAATTTAAGTGTTTTTTCTTATAATGGGTTGGATGAGTAAATGCGAATAAAATAAGAGAGAGAAAATTGGTATACTATTCCATACATTATACACAGTGATTTTTTTGGTGGCAAATGATAACGAAAGAAAATGGAAAGACAAAATTAAAAACTCCATAGAAGATGAAGAAAGTTTGCATGGGAAGCAATCTGAGTTTGGTGAATTTCGTCAAAATTTGTTAAGGCCTTAATGGTAAGATGTCATGACTCTACACTCTTTTCTCTAATGGCGACTGGCGAGAGGGCGAATCTATAGTTTTCTATAGAATATGGACCTTTTCATATATGATATCCACGTGTTTCATATCACTTGGAATACTCTTTTACATGGTTTTGTTTAATATTTATTGTACTAAAGGATTCAACTTTAAAGATTAGCTAACATTGATTTGACAGAAATATAGTAACAGTTTAAAATTTAAATAAGAAATATTTCTTTGAGAAAAACAATATTTTTACATACCCACTTTTAAAAAAGAGATTTGTGATTTATTTACAAAACAAAAAAACTTGTCTAACCTTGACTTCTAAATATATCTATCTATCTATATTAGGGATGTTAATACGGGCTCAACGTGACAGGGTTAGCCCTAATCCTGCAAACCCATTTGTAACCCTAACCCTCATTTTTTAAACAGGGTTTAAATAGGGTTGGCCCTAATAGGACCATGGTTTAAATTCTAACCCTTTTATTTTGATTCACACAACTATTATACAATATTTAATAATGTTTTTCATCAAAAAAAACTTAAAGTAGAGTTTTCTCGCCAAAAACTGAACAACGAAATTTTCCGTCGAAACCGCAAAATCGAGTTTTCAACTAAAACAACAAAATCGAGTTTTTCGTCAAAACTTCGAAATCGAGTTTTCCCGCCAAAAAATCAAAATCGAGTTTTTCGCCAAAACCTCAAAATCGAATTTTCCCGTGAAAACGTAAAATTAAATTAAGTTTTTTTGGAAAACCCATAAAACTCAATTTCACGGTTTTGGCGGAAAACTTCGATTTTGCGGTTTTGGCGGAAAACTTCGATATTGCGGTATTAGTTTTGGCGGAAAACTTCGATTTTCGCGGTTTCAGCGGAAAACTTCGATTTTGCGGTTTTGGCGGAAAACTCGATTTGCGGTTTGGTGGAAAACTTCGATTTTCGCGGTTTTCGCGGTTTTCGCGGTTTTGGCGGAAAACTCGATTTTGCGGTTTTGGCGGAAAACTTCGATTTTGCGGTTTTGGCGGAAAACTCGATTTGCGGTTTTGGCGGGAAAACTCGATTTGCCGGTTTTGTAGGGAAAACTCGATATTGCGGTATTAGTTTTGGCGGAAAAACTCGATTTTGCGGTTTCAGCGGAAAAAACTCGATTTTGCAGTTTTGGCGGGAAAACCTGATTTGTCGGTTTCGGCGGAAAACTCGATTTGCGGTTTGGTGGAAAAACTCGATTTTGCGGTTTTGGCGGAAAACTCGATTTGCGGTTTGGTGGAAAACTTCGATTTTCGGTTTTGGCGGAAAACTCGATTTGCGGTTTGGTGGAAAAACTCATTTTGTGGTTTTGGCGGAAAACTTCGATTTTCGGTTTTGGCGGAAAAACTAGATTTTACGGTTTCTGGGAAAACTTCGATTTGCCGGTTTTGTAGGAAAAACTTCGATTTTCGCGGTTTTGCGGTTTTGGCGGAAAACTCGATTTTGCGGTTTTGGCGGAAAACTTGATTTGCGGTTTTGGCGGAAAACTTCGATTTTGCGGTTTTGCGGTTTTGGCGGAAAACTTCGATTTTCGCGGTTTTGGCGGAAAACTTCGATTTTCGCGGTTTTGGCGGAAAACTCGATTTTGCGGTTTTGGCGGAAAACTCGATTTGCGGTTTGGTGGAAAACTTCGATTTTCGCGGTTTTGCGGTTTTGGCGGAAAACTCGATTTGCGGTTTTGGCGGAAAACTTGATTTTGTGGTTTTGGCGGAAAACTTCGATTTTCGCGGTTTTCGCGGTTTTCGCGGTTTTGGCGGAAAACTTCGATTTTCGCGGTTTTGGCGGGAAAACTTGATTTTGTGGTTTTGGTGGAAAAACTCAAATTAGGTTTTGGCGGAAAAAAACACAATTTTTTTTTGACGGAAAAATTTTATTCTTAGTTGTGGAGCAAAAACTCGATTTTGCGATTTTGGGAGGAAAACTTTTGATTTTGATGCTCATCAAATTGGAGGAAAGAATCATATGATATCTTAATTTTTCTAGTTTTATCTTTAAAATTTAAAAACAAAAATAAATGAAATATTTTTTTCAATTAAATGAGTTAACCCTGGTACCAGCCCTAACCCTTGATTATAATAGGGTCAAAATATGGTTGAGTTAAAATAGGGTTGGGCTTATAATAAACAAAAGAGGGCTGAGCCCTAACCCTGTAGTTAACATCCCTATGACTATATATATAAAATTGGTTTTTTCTCTTCTTATGACATGTGGAAGAATGGTTTGTTGACATGTGTATTCATATATTTTTTTAAAAAAAAAATCTTTTTTCTTTTAGATTATTGTAATTTGTTCCATAAATTTCTAATTATGTACTATTTAATCCTTCTCACACTATTAGTCTCTAAAATTCAAGAAATAAATAAAATAATAAAAATAGATTTAAAATATTTAATTTATTTACAATTAAAAATAACATAAACTTTCACCATTTTATTATTTTTACTAATTTATTATTTCATTTACAAATTATATACTTATTTCACTATTAATATCATAAGATAATCAAACTAAGAATAAGAAACTAGAGCACCAACGCAAATAACCAAGAAAGCGGGTCAGAAAGAGAATAATAATCAAAAGGCCAAAGCCACCAAGAAGCAGGAACATACATGCCTAAAACACTGGAATCACAATCAGTAGCTAAAAGATAAGAAACGCCTCACAAACTAAACAAGAATATACAACACGGCCATGCAAGTGAAAAACCACAAAACTCTAGATAGAAGGGACCAAAGCTCAAGGAGACTAACTCCGCACACCTATACAAAGGAAACATGGAAAGAAAAGAAACAACTTGAGGGAAGGAGAATGGAAGACAACCACCAAGAAATCAGAGACTAAACTTGAGACCATAAATAACATTCCAAGCCCATATAACATGCACGAACGAAAACATTATCCAAACCTCGAGTGGCAAACATGGTGAAAGGGAGAGCCACCAGAGATGCGATGAAAGCTGCAAAGAGATGCGAGAATAGAGAGGGAAAGGGAGACGAAACAAAATCAGCAAACTATGAAGCCGTCCTCGAGCTATGAAAGAGAACATAGAAGTCAGAACACCAAAAACTAGATCTTGAAAACCAAGATGAGCAGATACTATTGACGGTAAGCCAACGTTGAGGAATACAACATCAAAAACGACTAAACTCTGACCCAACCAAGAAGATGCAGTTTCTAACATAAGCTGAAATCTAAGAAAGAAGAGGAGCAGTAAATATTGACTGGAACAATCTACAATGCCGTGAGAATCAACCAAAAAACTGAAAACTCATACATCCGATCTACAACAAATACCATATAATCTCACAGGTGAAGAAGACAATGAAGAACAAGAGAAAGATGTAAGTCTTTTTCCGGTGATGGTGAGAAGCACCGCACACCAGAAAGGTAACGAAATACATAGACAGTGATGGCTCAAGGTCAAAATATAAGAAGAGGGCAAAAAACATCTTAAAAGTTATAATTTTCAAAAATATGAAAAAATATAATACAATTTTGACGCTGAAACCGTTAATCTTAGAATCAACAAATTTATTGAAATTCAATATTCTTTTACATTAGATGCTCATTTCACTACTAACAAGTATTATACACACAACAACACATTATTCAAAAAAACAAACATAAAATATATTAAACTATCATCTATTACTACATAACACACTAAAAACACCAAATAATGATCTTAACAAATAAAAACGACAACATAATTATATTATCCAAAAAACCATGTTCTTAACAATAATAAATACAATATTCCGCACGAAGCGCGGACACCCCCTAACTTATATATATATGTATGCATCCATGACCTAATCCATAAGCAGGGCTGGTTTGAGGGAAGTTTTGTGAAACTCCTTATCATTGTGGGGCCCCCAATTTAAGAAAAATATATGTGTATATATATTTTTTTTTTCGTCCGATAGTATTAATATTAAACAAAGAGGAGTTACAAAGCCTAGAACAGGTCCGAACAACTAAGAAAGATAAACAAACTAACACAGACGTGGCCTAAACAAAAGGCCCAAAAAAAACATAAACCACCACCCAGGGACACGTAAACACCAGGTGCACTAAGAAGAGAATGAAGGGACACGCGTCGAACGCATAACTCCTCCTCCATGTCTTCACCGATTAAGTCGTCATCGGAACTAAACAACACCCATCGGAAACCTGCCGGGAATAGGATCAAACGAACCCACCATCTTCAAGACATACACCTTCGTCGCATGTGTTTCGAACCTCGGAGAGCATCAATCGACAGTCGAGATCTCACCCGAAGCCCTAAGAAAACAAACACAGCTAGAAGAGTCTTTACCCTCCCAATTCCACAGAAACTCAGAATGAACCACTAATCGGTAATAAAACCGAGAACCACAAAACCACCCACTTTTGTTTTTAAAGGAGAAAGACGGTAGAACTTTTGGCGAAGCCGGCGACGCAGAGCATAGGATACCTCCACCCCCGAGAGACAAAAGCTGGCGACGGCAGAGCTTTAAGAGTCTCTCCATCCCAGAATCAAAAAGTAAACGATAAAATACACAGAGAAAAGGAGAGGAAATACACCAAAAGCCGGACCGACGGAGGCTGTGGGAGCCTATCCTATCGGCCGGAGACACTATTCTCGCCGGAAAATTAGAGAGAAAGTGTTTGGAGAGAGAGAATATTGGTTAGCTAGCTTAATGCAATGCATCATCTACATATATGTGTATATATATTAATATAGTTACATATATAAAATAGTTTTTTGTTATTATAACTAAATAAATAAATTTAATATTATAATTAAATAAGAAAATATATTTTATGTCACTAAAACTTACAACTTTTATTTTTCTTTAACCAAAAATAAATATTTTAAACTAAACTTTGTTTTTTAAAAATGAACAAAAATATTTTTAGAAAAATTAAAACAAAATAAATTTATCTTATATTTTTAATTTCTAACAGAACTCTCGAAATCACAAAACCAACTGTGTCTAAGTACAACTTTGGGTTGTTTTGGAATGTTCCAAGAGACGATCCGGGCTATGTTTAAATCGGAATGTTCTCTCTTTTATTTGCTTGAAACTGAAGAAGCAATTTTTCCACAAATTAAAGAGCTGAATTCCTGTAATGAGAAGAACTGAAGTACGAAAAACCAATTATATGTCTTTAAGCATCTAGACTTACCTTTTCGGAACAGGACCAATATATCGATCTTTTTATTTTTTGAAATAATGCGTTAATTAAATTCATCAATCTGATCAGTCCTTATTGTCCCTTCAAACATGTAAATATGTAATAAGATAAACCAAAAGAATAAAGGGAATAAATCTAGACTTACACGATACACTATTTCTATGTTCAACAATATGAAAGAGAGAAATTTATATGAATTTAAATTCGCTACGTGCCTATATCAAAGATCATACAGACATGCATGATCAGAAGATGACTTTAAACTATAAACATATAGATACAAAAGATATAAAAATCCACAACGATTAACACAATGATTATCAAAATAAATGGCTTTTCTTTGTTGATTTTGTGTTCCGCTGTTGATAATTGGCGGATTGGCTGAGCCGAGAGGACCGTCCAAAATGTATAATTTGTTGGGTAAATCCGAAAGAACACAAAACAAAAGTGAATAATTAAAGGGAACAGTACGTAGAGCAAATCGTGGGGGAATAATATGTGAAGTGGACGGATGATCTAATTGCCTAGAATGATAATATTCTACTATTGTCAGAAACAAAAAATTCACGATACCGAGTAATATATCACTAAAAACTTGAAGTTTGTACTTCGATAATGGATTTTTTTGCATAATATATATTATAGCTAGCACCAAATGGAAAAAGAACTATATAATGGGTCGTCTTTTAGTTTTTAGCACAGTTAGTATTATTATTTGTAACCAGATGATGGGTTTAATCAGTGGCGGAGGCAGTATTTTGTTTTACCGAAGTCAATTTAATAATAACTACATGTTACAGGGGTGTCAATAAGTTAAATTTTGTTATAAAAAGAACTGGAATTTATTTGTATCGCAGGAATTTAAATAAGGGCAAAATTTTATACCCGTAGAAAGAAATAACACTGATACAGAGAGAGAATAGAAGAGAAGTGTTTTTTAGGTGTGCATTATAAACGAACGCAAACGTTCGTATATATAGAAGAAAATTTACTGTGCAAATAGTGCAGCGGGACCCACATCTTTAATTATTTCAAACATTACGGTGACCGCTTTTGTTTACTTTCGTAACACTCCCCCTTGGGGGCCGGTGTCACTATCCGCTCTCGCTTAACGTCTTTGTTGCCTCGTTAAAAACCTTTCCAAGAAAACCCAATGGGAAAAACCATAGTAAGGTAAAAAGAGTACAACTACGTAAGCTCCCCCTCGAATGAACAGTCATAGATCCTTCTGATGGCGCATCCCAATGTTATGGATGTGTTTTCTGAATACCGAGGTAGGGAGTGATTTTGTGAAGAGGTCAGCTTCATTGTCGCATGATTGGACATATCTTACTTCAATCTCTTTCCTTTTCACGAGCTCTTGAGTGTATGAGAAGAACTTCGGATGAATATGCTTCGTTCTATCGCTTTTGATATATCCTTCCTTCGTTTGAGCAACACATGCCGCGTTATCTTCATATAGAATAGTTGGCTCCGTATTTTCGTCAATCCCGCTGCTTGAACAGATGTGTCGGCTCATTGATCTCAGCCATACACATTCTCTACTTGCTTCATGGAGTGCAATTATCTCAGCATGATTTGAAGAAGTAGCCACGAGCGTTTGTTTCTGGGAACGCCAAGATATAGCGATGCCTCGATCGTAAAAGCGTATCCTGTTTGCGTCGGGCTTTGTGTGGATCTGAAAGATATCCTGCATCTGCAAAACCAACCATTTGACCTTTTGAACTTTTAGGATAAAATAAGCCCAAATCAATGGTCCCTTGGAGGTAACGAAAAACATGTTTAATCCCATTCCAATGTCTTCGAGTTGGAGATGAGCTGAATCTTGCCAAAAGATTCACAGCAAATGATATATCAGGCCGTGTACAATTTGCAAGGTACATCAGCGCTCCAATTGCACTTAGATATGGTACTTCTGGACCAAGTATCTCTTCTTTCTCCTCAGGTGGTCTAAATGGATCACTTTCAATATTAAGTGACCTAACGACCATCGGGGTGCTAAGAGGAGTTGATTTATCCATGTTAAATCGTTTCAACACTCTTTTAGTGTATGTGCATTGATGCACAAATATACCATTTTGTGAATGTTCTATTTGTAGGCCAAGACAATACTGTGTCTGTCCAAGATCTTTCATCTCAAATTCTCCTTTGAGATAGTCTAATGCCTTTTGTATTTCCTTTTGAGTTCCGATGATGTTAAGATCATCAACATATACCGCGATTATTACAAATCTGGATATTGTTTTCTTGATGAAAACACATGGGCATATAGGATCATTCACATATCCTTCTTTTGTTAAATGATCACTGAGACGATTATACCACATACGTCCAGATTGCTTTAACCCATATAATGATCTTTGCAATTTTATTGCACATACATCTTTAGGTTTGGAACTTAATGCTTCTGGCATTTTAAATCCATCAGGAACTTTCATGTAGATATCAGTATCTAATGATCCATATAGATAAGCTGTAACAACATCCATGAGACGCATCTCTAGATTTTTATCAGCTGTTAGACTCATCAAGAATCTAAATGTAATGGCATCCATAACTGGAGAATACGTTTCTTCATAATCGATTCCAGGTCTTTGAGAAAACCTTGAGCCACTAGGCGAGATTTGTATCTCGTAATCTCATTTTCTCATTTCGCTGAACGAAAACCCATTTGTACCCAACTGGTCTCACATCTGCAGGTGTGAGCACAATAGATCCAAATACTTTTCGTTTATTAAGCGAATCAAGTTCAGCTTGTATTGCATTTTTCCATTGTTCCCAATCATGTCTCTTTTGACATTCATAGACAGATTTTGGTTCTGGATCATCGATTTCTTCATTTATTTCACTTGACACAATATATGAGAAAGCATCATCAAGGTCATTTTGTTTATTTCTATTCCATATCCTTTTATTATGGATGTAATTAATAGAAATCTCATGATTATCTTTCGATTCATGATGCTCTGATTCATGATGCTCTGATTCATCAGAATCCTTATCATTTATTTCTTCCAAAATATTTTCTGCTATTTTGGGTGCATCATATATTTCAGCTTTCTTCTGTTTCCTAGGATTCTTATCCTTAGAACCAACAGGTCTACCACGCTTCAGGCGTGTTTTTGGCTCTCGTGTGTCATCCTCCTTTTCTTGTTCATTTGGCATTTTGATACGAGCAGGAGCATTTGCAGCTGGTATATGAGATTTAGTTACCGTCTTGGTATCTACAAATACATCAGGTAGCTGGTTAGCTATACTCTGTAAATGCATAATTCGTCGAACTTCTAGTTGTGACTCTTTAGTAGGAGGATCAAGATATAACAATGATGGTACACTCCATTTTATATCACTTCCAACATTTTTGTTTTCTCCCCCTAGAACTGGAATACATTTTCGTCAAAATGACAATCAGCAAAGCGTCTTTGTAAAGGCGTCCACCATCGTGGTTCTAGGTATCTTATAATTGATGGGGAATCAAAACCAACATATATTCCCAATCTTCTTTGTGGTCCCATCTTTGTACGTTGTGGTGGTGCTACAGGCACATATACCGCACAACCAAAGATTCTAAAGTGGGAAATGTTTGGTTCTCGACCAAACGTTAATTGTAGTGGGGAATACTTATGGTATGCACTCGGTCGATCGAATGAGTGCTTCGCATGCAAAATGGCATGTCCCCATACAGAGGTTGGAAGTTTTGATCTCATGATCAATGGTCTTGCAATCAATTGCAGACGCTTAATTAAAGATTCAGCCAAACCATTTTGCGTATGAACATGAGCAACCGAATGTTCAACTTCAATTCCCATTACCATACAATAGTCATTGAATGCTTGGGATGTGAATTCACCAGCGTTGTCTAGTCTAACTCTTTTAATAGTATAATCGAAACCGTGCTCGCAGTTGATTATCGAGTTAGAAATCTCGCAAATGCCACATTTCGAGATGATAATAGACAAACGTGTGACCATCTACTGGATCGTCAATTAATACCATAAAATAGTGGAATGGTCCACAAGGTGGGTGTATAGGTCCACATATATCGCCTTGAATTCTTTCAAGGAACTTTGGTGATTCTTTATCGATTTTGGTTGGCGATGGCCTTACGATCAATTTTCTAGAGAACATGCAACACATGTCATTTTATTCCCTTGAGAAATCTCCGGATTTTCAGTGGATGACCATGTGAACTTTCTATGATTTTACGCATCATTGTAGTTCCTAGGTGGCCAAGGCGATCATGCCATAGCGTGAACTCTTCTGGGTTCCGTTCTACTACAAGATTTGATTCGATCTCATCGATATAAGTATGATGTAACCCCGAAGGAAGCTCTGGAAACTTTTCCAATATGTGTTTTCTGCCACATTTCTCAGAAGTTACATACATGTATTTCTTTCCATCCTCAGTTGCAGACTGAGTATCATATCCGTGAAGATATATGTCTTTAAAACTCAACAAATTCCTTTTAGAACTTGGAGAATATAGAGCATTATTTATGGAAAATTTTGTTCCATTCGGTAAAGAAAAGTTTGCTTTACCGGTTCCTTCAATCACGTCTGCGGGACTGATATTGTATTGACGACAATTCTTGTTGGTTTTATATCGAGAAATATCTCTTTTGTCTCGAATAGTGTCGTTGTTCCACTATCTGGTATGCATATTTCACGAATCCGTTTCTTGGATTTTGCTTCATTACCATTCTGATCCATTTCTGAAATTGTCATAAATGTAAAAGGAAACATAAAATTCATTCATATAAGGAAAAACACAATAATTATACATTAAGGTGATGTTAAAACATCATTATTTGTTTAAAACAAGAAATGTAATAATTATACATGGTAATACTGAAAACTATTCAATACTCTTATCATAGGCATTTCGATTCTCTTCAGGAGTAATCTAGTCCAGCTCATTAGCGAAGTCGGAGGATTCAAGGTATGAAGTCCCTTCAACATTTTCTGTGAGGTTCACCTCTTTAGCCTTTCCTTTTATGGACTCTTGATATAACTTGCACAAATGTGGGGGAGTACGACAGGTGCGGGACCAATGTCCCTTACATCCACATCGTAACATCTGATCTCACTTTTCTTTGTGGTATCCTCTTGGTTTCTTTGCCTTTAGGAGGTTGTTCAGATCTAACACATTTGTTAGATCTAATACTTTAGGATAGTAAGGCTTTCCACGTTTGTTGTTGAAGCGCCGACCGACCTCGGTTGGTCTGGTTTCTCCTTCGAATATTCTACCGTAGCATTCACTTCGAAATGCCTTGGCTCCGTAGGTCGGGAATTATGGTTTTGATTAGTAACTCATCGTTCTTTTCAGCCAACATGAGTGTTACCATCAATTCAGAAAATTTGGTGTACCCACATTTTACGTAAATTGAGGATAAGGCGTTGTGTTCTTTGGGAAAAGTATTATATGTCTTGTCAAGCATTTCGCCCGATGACGGGGTTACCACAATATTTTAATTGTGCAACTATCCTCAAGATAGTGGAATTGTAATCTCTAACCCTTTGGAAATCCTGAAACCTCGGGGTTTTCCACTCTTCAAGCGTGAGGGAGATTGATTTCCTTTTGATTATCGAACCTATCTTTCAAGGCCTGCCATAGTACGGCTGGGTCCTCAACGTCTCCATAGTCGTGAGTTAGATTCTCATCTAAATGCTTCTTCAGGAAGATAATCGCTTCGGCTATATGCTCGGGTGGCGATTTGTTACCGACTTCTATCGCCGGTTATCTTTTTATTACAAGATAAGGTTTCACATTTGTGACCCATCGACATAATTTTCGCGGTTACTTTCGAGCCGGAACTGGAGTTTCTCGATGTTTGCCATTTGTATTTCTAAAACACAAAATAATAATTTTATTAGAACTTCATAATTTAAAACCGTTTACATTAATCATACAAGCAATTACAAGGAGAAGCGTTGTAAAGAAAATTAAACCGATATTCATCTTAAATTCACTGAGTAAATTCTCCAACTAATAAACCATAAATAGAAACACAAATAAAAATGGCACATAAAACAAAAGTCTTGTGAATCATCTTTCTTGAAATGGAAAATCGGAGGAGAGCGATTTGAAATTTTTGAGAGAAGATGAAATGTTTTGGATGATGAAATGGAGTGAAAATGAGTTGTATTTATAGGTGAAAAACACTGTTCATAACCGTTGGAGAAAGGGAAAATTTTTGAAAAAATTTCTTTGTGACCGTTGGGGTTAAATCGAGTGCACCAAAAATTAGTCTGAAAATATCGTATTAAACGGTCAATCAAATCTATAAAATTTCATAAAAGTAAAAAAATATGACAATAAAATCATGCGACGGCTCAGCCGATCAATGCAGAGTAATAAATAAATTATACGGCGGCTCGGCCGACCAATTAATAATAAACAGAATATGAGGCGGCTCTGCAGACCAATAAATAAATTAAATTACTAGTAAATAATATAGGCGGTATTCCGGCCATTATAACATGATATAAAAAAATAGTAGAGGCGGTATACCGACCATTATAACAGGGTATAAATGATACAAATAAATTTTACCGAATCGCAGAGTGATCGTGCTGATAACGTGTTATAAAAAGAACTGGAATTTATTTGTATCGCAGGAATTTAAATAAGGGCAAAATTTTATACCCGTAGAAAGAAATAACACTGATACAGAGAGAGAATATAAGAGAAGTGTTTTTTAGGTGTGCATTATAAACGAACGCAAACGTTCGTATATATAGAAGAAAATTTACTGTGCAAATAGTGCAGCGAGACCCACATCTTTAATTATTTCAAACATTACGGTGGCCGCTTTTGTTTGTAACAAATTTTCAATATTTCATAAGATCCCCTTGTTTTACTGAAGTCAAATTCAAATATATTTTATTTTGTTAGAAAATCCATGTGGGTCATGTGATCCCCTTGCTTACAAGCTACCACTGGGTTTAATGGTAACTAAATTTTGGATTGCTAAACAACATGAGTTCGAAAGTATCCTTTTACACTTCATCAGGTGATTACTAGATATGGACCATTTTTTAGAAATTATTTGAATACCCAGAAAAATGTCAATCTGTGTACTGCACATTCTTTTAGAAATTAATCTGAATCTTTCCATAGATCATGAATACTCCAAGATAACTACAAAATATTATTATTTGTATTATTTTACCAAAAAGTGTATAGAAGTTGATAATCAAACGATATACACCCTTGAAACTAATAACCCTTTATATTATGTTAAAATATCATGAGAATAAAAAATAAATGACTAGAGATTTTCAGTATTTTCAATATATTTCATTTTATCCAAAAAAACTTAAAATAGTAAAGATAAAATAGAGTTGTCTACTTAACTAACGGTGTTGTATTTAAAAAGCAAATTAGGTAAAAACTGTCCTGATAATCTTGAATAATATATTAACAGGACCGGCTTAGATAGGGGGTGAACGATGCGATCGCTCCGGGTCCAATCTGTTGTCCCTCTATTTCTTAACAGATAAATGTTCGATTTTTTAAAAAAATACATGTATTTTATATTAAAAATAAGAAAAAGGGTTCAGATTTTTTTATATGAAAATATTTTTTATTTTCATAGATTTATTTTTAAAAATACTTCTGGTATTTTGAAAAGAAACATATATCTATCAGATTTTTTAAAGAAAAATAATAATTTGAAAATTAAATTTTTTTTTTGTCCCAGCCTGTGACACCATTGAGTTGGTCTTGTATATTAAAGATTATTTTTTGTACGAAAAACTTATAATAAGGGAGCTTCGTTACCTTTCAAAGTTTGCTGGTTTGATGATGCTGGTGCGGCACCTGATTCCGAATCATTGTTAGATTGTTAGATTTTTAATAAAATCTTTGTCGTCTAATATTTGTGTTCTTCTACGTATTGGTATCTCTTGACGCCCTGGTAGTAATTAATTGAATGCATATGAGAGGAAGGTGCATGCGTGTCGTTTTTTTTTTTTTTTGGTCAAACAACAATGCATTCTTTCATTCAAACAAAAGAGTTATCCTCCAACAGAGGAGTTTACAGAAAGCAGAGTGAGAGCAGATTTTGCCACCAAATCAGCCTCACCATTAAAAGTCCTAGAGATAAAGTGAAAGGAAATCCGATCAAAGTACGACAAAGCATGATAAATATCAAACATGATACCGAACAATTCAGGTTGAGTGGCTTCCTTCTTCAGTAGTGTGACGAGGGAGAGCGAATCGGTTAGAACGGCCAGGGATCGGACGTTTGAGTAGACGGCTGTAACAACCGCAAGGCGAACAGCTATGGCCTCTGCCATAAGGGCTGAAGATACATGGGAGCGAGACTCGCTCAGGTTCGGAATGCGCTTGAGGTTATTTCCTGAGAAGATACCTCCAATTCCACAGCCACCGGAAGAACTGTCCCACGCTGCATCAACTTTACACGCAAGCACATCAAGTGGGAAAGACGGTGGGGGAACAGAGCGACAAGTAGAGGGGGCAGAAGGCGGTCCCAAGGGGGGTGCCAGAGGTCTCCGATCCCGATGGTCTTGCGCTGAGGACCACTCCTTCGCATCCAGAATACACTTTAAAGCTGTCTCCTGCGCCGAGAACCCTCTGTTTTCAAACATTAGCTGGTTCCGGGACTTCCACAGGTTCCACAACACCCAAGGCCACATAGGATCAGAGAGGCCAGATGGTGGAAGAGGGGTATAAGTTGATCCTGGTTTAATGAGTTCCGCCATTGACAGCAGCGAGGCGGCCGGTCTGATGCGCACCGGTAGCAGGTTCCAGACCTCCTCTGCAAAAGGGCAAGTAAGAAAAACATGGAGGTCGTCCTCATGTGCTCCGCATCTCTTACAGTTGAAGGGAGGAACTCCACGTTTACTAAGATTCTCGCTCACTGGAATTGCTTTCTTTACGATTCGCCAAAGGAATTCTCTGATCTTGGGGATGGTCTTGGCGCTCCATATATGCTTTTGCCACTCCAATGGTTGTTGGTCCTTCTCCCATGCACATTTCTCCGAATTCCCAGCGCATACCCTGATTTGGTAGAGTAGGCTCCATTCTTCTCAGGTAACCAAACCAAGGCCTAGGGACGGGCCTGCACTGGTTACAATCCTCAAAATACAATCCTCATACTGTGGTAAATGTTCCCTAATTCTGTTGATGTCCCATTGATTTGATAAGGGACAGAGTAGATCGCTGACTCGGAGAGAGTAAGCAAACTCCGACGGGGGACCTACAGGTCGAGACGGCGTCACAAAGGAGAGCCATGGGTCCTCCCACACTCTAATCGATTCGCCATTACCGACCACCCAGCTCAGTCCTTTCTTCAGGAGTTTCCTGCCAGCAATGATGCTTCTCCAACCATGGGACGCCGAGACAGGCACCGTGCAAGTCAAGAAAGATGAGTCCCGAGCATATTTGCCAAGTAAGACTCTCGCCAGAAGCGAGTGGGGGTTTTAGAAGCCTCCACCCTACTTTTGCTAACAGCGAATCATTGAGAGTCTCAATATCTCGGAACCCGAGGCCTCCCGCAAACTTAGGCAGCGTCAAGGTGGACCAAGCAACCCAACATAATTTCCTCTTTCCGGGTTTGCGTCCCACCAAAACCGGGTCAGGATAGACTGAATCTGATTGCACAGGGAGATCGGGATTTTAAAACATGACATCGTATAACACGGCATAGCTGAGAGAACTGACTTCAACATTATTTGTTTCCCGGCTCCGGAAAGAAACCTCGACTTCCAGCTCAGAGCTTTCTGTCTGATTTTACCAACAATTGTCGCAAAAATATCACATTTCTTGCGACCGAAATTTTCCGGGAGTCCAAGATACTTCCCTATCCCACCCTCAGTATCGATAGACAGGGAAGCTTTCACTCTGGTCCTGACCTCAGGAGGGGTCTTCGCCGAAAAGGTAATCGAAGATTTCAAAGTGTTAATTTTCTGCCCGGATAGAGCTTCGTAAGAACTGATGATACTCGACAGCGCCGTAACGCTCTTAACATTAGACTTGCAGAAAAACATGGTGTCGTCGGCAAAAAGGAGATGGTTGATTGGTGGACAACCTCGAGCTACGCGGACGCCCGGGAGAGAACCATCTTCCTGTCCCTTCTTACACATCGCCGCGAGAACCTCTGTACATAAAATGAAGATATAGGGAGATAGCGGATCTCCTTGTCTAAGGCCTCGGATGGTCTAACCCTTCCCTGCGGTGTCCCATTAATGAGAAAGGAGTATGATACTGTCTCTATGCAAGTCATTATCCATGCAATCCAAACGGGGTCGAAGCCAAGGAGAGATAAGACTTCGCGGGCAAAACCCCATTCGATGCGGTCATAGGCTTTGCTCATGTCGGTTTTCACCGCCATTGAACAGTACTTCCTGGCTTCCGAAGTCCGAAGGTAGTGGAGAGTCTCATGAGTGATAAGGACATTGTCCGCTATAGCTCGACCGGAAACAAACGCTGATTGAGTATCCGAGATGAGGATAGGCATCAGGGCCTTGAGACGTCGCGTCAGTATCTTGGCAATAATCTTATAGTGCGTGTTGCACAAAGCAATCGGCCGGTAATCAGCGACAGAGCGTGGGCCAGTGATCTTCGGGATAAGTCTAATGTGAGTCTCGTTTTGCTGTGGATGAAGCGTGTTGGAGGTGAAGAAGTTCCTGATATCCTTGACCACATCTCCACCAACTATATGCCAGTAGGTCTGATAGAAGGTTGCAGAGAAACCGTCGGGGCCGGGAGCCTTACTGCCATTTATAGAAGTAGCTGCCTCTTTTATTTCTGACTCACTCGGTATAGTTATCAGCATCTGATTCATCTCAGGAGTAACTCGCCTGGACAGCAGGCCATGAAGTTGAGAGAAAGAAGAGTTCCCGTTGGAGGTAAATATACCTTGGAAGTACTCCGAGATGACTCTCGTAATGTCTGGCTCTTCATAAAATTCCTGGCCATCAGCATTTTCAATAACCGGAATGGTATTGATCATGCGCCTTGACCTTGTTGCTGCGTGGAAAAAACCCGTATTACGGTCTCCTTGTTTAAGCCATTGGATCCTACTTCGTTGGAGCCAGAATTGTTCCTCTTCTACATAGGCCTTTCGAAGATCAGAGGTTATTTTCTCAATAAGTGCAGTATTGGGAATTGTTGCCGACAACTCCTTTTCCAATGCAGATTGAGAGGTTTTAATGATCATATTGCTCTGATTCTGTTGCTCATTCGTCCACTGGATGATACTTCGGCGACACGCATTTAGTTTCTTGATGACCGAATCAATGGGAGAGTGGTTCCAAGTTGACTCGATCAGCTGAGAAACCTCTTCATTTCCTACTAAAGTTCTGTTGAATCTAAATAGACCAGCCTTCTTTGGTCTATCAGCATTGAAGTAGGTAATCATACGACGGTGGTCCGATCCTTCAAACCTCAAGTAGCAACATCTCCCCATAGGAAAAGCTTCGGACCAGGAGCAATTGCCCATAACTCGATCTAACCGCGCTCTGATATAATGCGTATACCGGGTGCCTCTCCAAGACAGTTCTTCACCGGAATGTCTGATATCCCAGAGTCCATTCTGAGCCACGAAAGATCTGAAAGTAGTGAAAGAACCTTCCAGTCGAGGAGGTCCTCCTACCTTCTCCGAGTTGTTGAGAATATCATTGAAATCACCCGTCAACAGCCAAGCTGAGTCTCTATCCGAGCCTATTTTCGAAAGCTTGTCCCAAAAGGCAGCTCGGTTCTCCACTGCTGGGGCACCATAAATAAAGGAGACATGGGAGGAGCATCCCTTGAAAGTTATCAAGGTATCTATCATATTCGGAGATGAGTCCAGTATAGAGATGTCGACTCCTTCCTTCCAAAATAAATAAAGCCCGCCACTCAATCCATTCGGTGGAATCGAAAATTGGTGTTCATAATGCAAGCATTGAAACTTTGATTTTATAAATTCATCACTGTTTTTCGTTTCCATGAGGAACATTACATCCGGAGATATACTACGATGAATCTCCTTTACACGACGAATTGTAAGGACGTTCCCCAGTCCTTGACAATTCCAACTCACTATGGCTAAGGAAGAGGATTTGGGTGGGGACGAAAATCCGTCCTACCCTTAGTGATTCCTGGTATAATCACCGTCTTTGGTTGTCTCGACTTAGACGCTTTGGACAGCGTCCCTTTAACTTTCGAGCTAGAACCCGCCACCTTATCACAAGGTAAAACTTTAGCTCCACCTGAGTACAATTTCCTGCAGGCTGCACTAGAGGAACGAGCCGGCTTATTGGCTTTCAGGTTTTGTAGAGGGCTCCGACGAGTGAACTTCTTTGTTGCAGAGCGTGTTACTCTTCGTTTCCCCGCTGCTTTGGTCTGTGGAGAGACCGGAACAGTACTTCTATCAGCGTCAGCTGCCGAGGAATTTTCCCCTAAGCGCAAGATCGCAGGGACGCGTTGTTGAGGGGGTTCCAAGATGGGGGAAGCGTCCTCCTCGTCTCCCAAAAGGCCATCACTGTCGAGGTTAACCTCAATATACTGTAGCCGGCCAGAATCAGCAATATGAACTCTATCAGGTGAGAGGTCATCAATAGGATCAGGTTCAGATAGTCGCTCTAAGGCAGAGGGGCGTTCCTTGGATTTACAGGGTGTAGAGCTTTTTTCACCCGAAGAACCAAGACGCTCCTTAAGAGATCGAGAGAGGTGAGATCGGTCACCTCGATGATGGGAATTCGAAGAACCCAAGGGAGTTCCTTCAGGGTTAGCTAACCGGCCAAAACCTAGCAGTGGGGTACGGTGAGAAGCAGTACGGTGCGTGTCGTTTCTATTTAAAATTTTGAACCATGCATGGTCAAATGTTCGAGTTTTGTCTTTTTATTACAAAACATGTATTTAAATATTGATATTGTAAAATGATATCAAAAGCTAAATGGATAATTTGAAAAATACACCATTTATCATTTAAAATTTGAAAATATATTTTTTTTAAAATTACACTTTCTTGTATATGATAAGACATATTTACCATGGTTCTAATATGATATTACACGTTTTAATAACCAAAATGTAAATATGAAAATATTATTATTATTCGTGTGTGTGAAAATTAAGTTTGAGATAAATACGTAATGTTGTTGGGGTTTAGTTTTTCACGAAATGGATTAAACCATGTTGCTTTACAAGTTCATCAATCATTAAAGACAGGGAACTACATTCTTTTAAATTGTGAAAAGTATGTCATAAATTTACTGCAACTCCACGAATTTTTATGAGCCCATATTCACAAAGTTCATAAATATAATCTAAGTACAAAGTTACAGTAACTAATAAACTGTAACATAAAGAAAAGAGATACATCAAGGCACCGTTTGGCTTTTATATATTTTTGATTGTTTTCATGAGTGTCTGGTCTTATATCTATGACAAGAAAAACTTCAAGGGATCATTTAGTATTTGCTAAAGAAGTTTTATATCTTGATTGATTGGTTTTTGTTCTAAAAGGATCCTAAAAACAATAATATATGGTGAATTGTGATGAAAAACTTCAAAGCATTTTTGCTTCGGAAGCAACAGTGGAGCTAGTCGAGCTTTTGCCACTTTTTAGATTCTGTATAATTGATTTATTTTCTTAGTTAAATTCTCGTGAGGGATCTAATATGTTTTCTGCACTGCTTTTAGATTTTTTTTCTATAGTATTTGGTGTAATATGTTTATGATGATGACGACATGGAACTTCTTCTACGAGATAATAAAACATTGTGGCATCGAATAATTAATTAAATGAGATCTTATATAGATATTAAGATAAATATAAAACCAGTCTGTTGTTGGATTTACTTTATAAACACTTCAAATTTAAATATTAGAATACATATAAATTGGATATTTTCTTCATTGTATCTATAAATAAGCGTAGTTTCCAAAAACAGTTAAACATAGTGTAATCTTCAAAATATAAACTCATAAGAAGGTATTTTTTCAATTTTTTCCAAAGCTAAAGGGTAAACGTTTTCAGCATATTATATAGTGCATTCATTTCTTAATTATATCACCATCCATTGGATGGTTTATAGTCGTATAGAATATTTGTCTCCCATAGAATAATTATATCCTCAAAGCCCAACTGCCTTTTAATTGCTTCCATAGTTGGAGAGGTATCATCCTGGACTAGGACCTGCTACTACAACATTTGGGAAAGGCAATAGGCAATGGCGAGACAACTTCGGTCTGGAAGGACTCTTGGATTTGTCCAGAGGCCTCTCTAAAACCCTTCGGTCCTATATCCCTACAAGACAAAGATCTTATGGTCTCGGACCTTTTAACGAGAGAAACAAAGGAATGGAACATAGCCCGTGTGGAGAACCTCCTACCTGAACTCTCTTCTTGTATACGCTATATACGTCCGAGTCTCATGCATGGGAGCTCAAGATTCCTTTATCTGGCCTCTACACAAATCAGGGGACTACACTTCCAAGTCGGGCTACTATGCCATCCAATCTGTAAAATCCCAATCGACGTCAAGACTCTTGGTATTAGAAGTAAGAGAATGGAGAAAGCTAATATGGCAATCAGTTACCTCCCCCAAGCTATTTTTTTCTCTGGAAGGTGGGATCCAATGCTCTTCCAACGGGGGAGAACTTACAAAAGTGAGGTATCCTTCATAATACAATGTGTGCTAGGTGTGGAGAAGCTGAATCGATTTCACATATCCTTTTCCACTGCCCCCACGCGATGGAAGTATGGAACCTAGGCCCGTGGAATACAACCATGGATGTCCCTCTTGATGCCCGTTTCTTAGACACACTCCGTGGATCTCAGTTTCTCACACCCCTTCCACCTTATGGCTTCACTGGGAATGCTTTCCCTTGGATTTGTTGGTCACTATGGACTTCACGCGATGTTTAATTGTTTGAGAATCGATCCCAATCACCGAAGGACACCTTTGGGAAAGAGATCCTCGCTCTCAAGGAATGGGAAGTGGCCCAGCCTTTCAAACCACCAAAGACCTCTAGATCGACCTCTCTCCCCCGAGATCAAGCCCTCTCATCAATGGAAGTCTTCTGCAATACCGACGCTTCCTGGAGAAAGGCGGATAAAGCATCGGGTTTAGCATGGATTTTCTTCAACCAAGCATCCAAAGAACTCTATCGAGGATTTCGTATCCTCTCCTTGCATGGGAGAAGCCCTAGCTATTAGAGAAGCTCTGCTTCACGCGGTTTCCCTTAACCTCCCCAATATATGTGTTCGCACGGACTCCCAAGTGCTCGCTCGAGCAATCTCAACTCGCCGACGCCTGCCGGAGCTCCACGGAGTTCTCGCCGATATTGACGATCTCGCCTTTTCTCCAACTTCTCCGTTTAACTTGTCGTTTTGTTTTTATTTCACGTAATTGTAATGGACCGGCTGATGGGCTCGCAAAGGCTTGTCTTTCGACCCATTTAGCTAAGGTCCATGAAACCTTCTAATTTTCCTTTTATGAATGAATTTCATGTTGCTCAAAAAAAAAAGAAAGAATATTTGTCTCTTCGTGATGATTGTGTCCCTATATGCTGGCAAAATATAGTAACTTTTGTATAACTAGGTGTCCTAAGCTAGAGCATTGCGGTTTGCTAATTCTGGTCGAGGCGTAAACCTTAATGATCAAAATGTACATTTCATGGAAGTCGATATCGTTCACCTATAGAGTCATGGCCTCATGGGCACACTTTAGTCTTTAGTTATCTGAATGTATTAGGATCAAAGTAAGGAGCTATTTTCATTGCATTGATTGATATATTTATCTCCGGTGTATTTAGTTTCACACACACACAAATTGGGGCTTTTCTACGATCAGTGATTAAAAATTTGAATCCAACCAACAAAGTATTACTTTGTATATCTTTTGATCATAAAATTTTGTTGCAAGCGAATATTTTATTTACCACACATTAATCTTACTCGTGTTCATCTAACTATATCTACACTTACATTGCTCTTTGTTTTAGTCTATCAACATATTAAACACAACTGAAAGTAGGAACCAAACTCTAATGAAACCAAACTTAACCTAAATGATTTTGGCTAGAATTAGCCTATAGCTTTACTCAATCTTAATTAAATGAATCAACTCTAGTAAATTAGAGCTTTAAGCGCCAATATATATTAACAATTTTTTAAAAGCGACTTTTGTACTCTAGTCGCATTTCATGCATGGATTTTTTTTCTGAATCTCACATCCCAGTAATGCTGGCTCTGTGTAAAAAAATGTGTGGTAAAGAGAACTATTTTTGTAAGTGAAACTGAAACCCTAATAAAATGTATTAATCAAAGTTACAAACGGGTCTTTAACTAACGTAACGGGCCTAGTGTGTGATACATGCTTTTTTTTGTGCACGGTGTGAATATACATGCATAAAATATCTTAAATCAGCGTAACTCTAATTAAATGGGCTTCAGATTATGTAATAACAGATAGATTGAAGCCCATATAAAGCCTCTTCCTTTTTTTTAATAAACGAATTTCCCATTTTTATTAAAGTTCCGATCTGCGAAGTAATATTCCACCACTTGGCACGAGACGTTGACGGTCAAAACAACAACGGAGTCCGTATCACACGCTGTCACGTTCAAACTCCACAACGATACAAGAAACCAATCAACAGCGTTTCTAACGGTTTTTCAGACTTTAAGGAAACAAAATCGCTGGACACGTCACGCGTCAATTACTCTTTTTCCTTTATAAAAAAAATAACATCACTGAGATTAATAATCGCATGCATGCGGGACCACACTACGCGTGAGAAAGTAATATCTCTTATACCGTTGGATGCAATTTGTGCGATACATCTAACGGTTCTTGTCCAAGTAGAGAAGTAAAAAAATCCATCTAATTTTTTTTTTAATAATATTGCAAAGTGGCTGACCACAAACATGTGCATGCCTGCCTGTATCTTGCAGCCTTCATGTGGATTTATCAGTGCCACACTATCCATCATCAGATTAACTCATGGTATCATTATCATATACACTTCCTTATAGGAAAACATACGTTCCTTTTAGAAGTATATATATTTCAAAATTAAACTAGTTATTACTAATGCAAAATGTGTTATTTGGTGCAAAATAAAGCTAAAGAACATATTATTTTGAAGGTGATAATCCGGTATTCTCTGACGGATGTTATTATATATGGGGAAAAAATTGAGGCTGGCAAATTCTCAAATGTTAAGTTGACTTTACACATTGATCTGACAATGCATGTGAGTGTGCTACAATGGTCATAGCCTCATATTCACGATACTTTAAATTCATATATATCTTCACTTATTATACTAGTTTTACAATATAGACGTATTAATTGTTCTCTTTGCATGTTTCACGGTGAAAGATTTGAATTATACGACTGAAATTCGGCGAATCGGGAGTGAATCGTCGTCGATAAGTCAGCTCCGACGTCCTCTCCACTCTTCTCCTCCACCTTATCTCTACAAGCTTCCATGGAGTCAGGAATCATTCCTCCTCCACCATCATCGTCCTCGGAAATACAAAGTATCTCATGTGGTCTCGCCGTTGAATCTCTTCCGCCGGCTCCGACGTCGTCGTCGACCATGACCTCTGCTTCGTCGTCAACCATGACTGCTTCGCCGTTGACGACTTCGTTGGCGATGGAGGTTGCGAGTAATGAATCCCCTGATTTCGTCGAACGCGATCATCGTCGTGCGTCTTTGGCGGTGGACACGAGTCTCAGCTCTCGGTCTCCATCAACCCTCCATCTTCGTCACCGTGTTGACATCTTCTACGTTGACTTCGCTTCTTCTTCGATGAATTATTTGCGGTTTCATCGGACGTGAAGAACACGATCTCGAGCTCGAGCTCCATTGTCTCGAAACCAATATCACTCTTGTCTCTTCTCATCACGAAGAATGTAATGTTACCTTCACCAACAAACCTTGTCCACGGAAAATGGAATGCAAGAACCACCTAAATTTGTAGCCACCTTAGGTGCGTGGGCAAAGCCACTTCTCTTTAAACATCCCGCCACCCGTCGAACTGGTACCCCTCGGGATTATGACCACGCAATTGTTGGGAATCGTTAGGCTTCTATGGCGTCCTTGAATGATGAGATCTTAAACAAGAAACCAAAGAGTAGCCACCAAACCCGTACTCTCCGGCTTCTGTTGAGAAGCTTCCACCTCCGAGTTAAATCGCGATGGTAAAGTCCGATTCAGTGGGCTGCGAGATTGAGCCAATCTCAAATCTATATCGTCGCGGTCACTCCGACGCATGAGACTTGATGGTACGCCACAAATCTCTATTCTTCGAAGGTGCTAAAGCTTGGTCCCGAGAATAAGGATGAGTATATCATAGGAAAGTTCCATAGGTGTTCTCTACCACCGTGGTCCGTTCACGCAGCTGCTAACCGAATTTGGGGAAGAAGGCGTAAAATAAGCCGTAAGAAGATCGGTGAGTCGACTACATGTTTCATATTCCCCATGAACCTACCGCCATTGGGTAATTCAGCGAGGGATTTGGCATATCGATGACTGCTTGCTTTTCGTCTTGCCATGGACTCCAGAAGACTCCTTCAAAATGACAGAAATCTCCACCCTTCCTCTCTGGGTCAACCTCAAAAACATCCAAGATTGTTGCTACTCGTTTGGGGATAAGTCATGTGGCATCGGGCCTTGGCGAACCCATCCTTACCCACAAACCTCGACTTGATCCTACTACAATGGGTGAAGCAAAAGTATTAGTTGAGATGGAGCTTGATAGAGATTTCCCGAAGATTATTACACTTGATGATAAACAAGGTAATATATTTCTTGTTGAGGTTGAATACACGTGGATACCGTCTACTTGTGGAAGGTGTGGAAATCTTGGCCACAAAGAGAAGCGGTGCCTTCTGACATCTAAACTGGAGAATGTCTTGCAGCAGCAAGAAGAACAACATGACCGCTCTGACATTCCTGTGGTGGATATTGATGTTATTCTCCAACAAAGGGATCCAAAAACCGCAAAATCCTCACCAACTGCCAACCCAATGAAACCAAAGGTTAAAGCTAACCTCCCTATCTCTACTGCAGAATCTGATACTGTTGTGACTCAGGGTACTAAGGTTTTAAAGGATCAAAATATTGTCGAGACCAGACAGCAACTCCTAGTAGTTGACCATGGCGTCTCTGCGAATCACTCCTATTGTTCAAGCCACTGTGAAACATGCAACACATTATCCGAATTCGGTCACCTTCTTCTCATTCACAGCATGAGGAGCCCGCTAATACGCTAATCTCTGTTACCATTCCTTCTCCATTAGTAGATTCGCAATCTACTCCTACTCATTCACAGATTATGGAGACTTCTCCATCAAACATTACCAAGAACGCGGTCTTAGGATCATCTGATGTTGGTGCCTTTGTCACATCATCGGTTCACTGTGCATTTGAGAGTCCTTCACATTTTACGGTACTTGGAGATGTGGACGAAGATGAAATTGAGCCTTCTATCGAGTTCAGCTTGACAAGAGGTGGCAGGGAATCAAAGGCTCCTATCAAATACCACAATATGGAATGGAAAACGGTCCGAGGGAGAGGTAATCGAGGTCGACGTGGCCGAAGTTCCTCTCATTAGGTTATGTTTTCATACCATTACTGGTCTATGTTCTCTACCTTTACCTTTGTTGCATTGGTTTGGGGTAAAAAGCTCATGAGGCTTGTCTCGTGAAAACTTTATCAAACTATAAGACCTAGGTCTTCGCTTGTAACCGTTTATGTTTTAATTTGAAAGCCCTTAATTCAAAAAAAAAAAAAGATTTGAATTATGAATTATAAAAATATCATACAGCCCGTTGAATAGAACGGGTAACGATTGGTGGACGGACATATCGACCATTCCATGTCTTGAAACATTTCCACCAAATTTGAGAACATATATCCAGCTAAATAATTTATACTAATATTATAATATGGAAAACAAAATAAAAATGCATGTATTTCCACAATTTACCGTTAGTTCTTAATAGTACTCCATTTGACGGCTGACATCGAATAAACAAGAAAGTAGTAGTCCTAAGATACTTTATATTAAAAATAGAGTATAAGCTAATTTGAAATAAAATTAGAAGGAATATCTGAGAAGGGCAATTCTGAAATGTTTTGAAGAAGACAACCTGGCTTTGGTTCTGTGTGTGTTTAAACCAGGTTGTGTCCTACAAGGCTACAACTATAATTATCTTTTGTCCCCAAAAATAGGTTCTACAACTGTAATTATTTTAAAATGTTTATGATAATACACTCTTATTTTGCTCCCAAAAAAATACTCCTACATTTTTTTAAAAAATTTTAAAAATCGAAAAAGAAAAGAGAGAATTTTTAGGGTTGTGACACAAAGTTGAGTTGTACACAAATAAATAAATAATCCATTTACATTGCAGATTTCACATTATTCTTTAAAAAAAAAAATTTGGTTCTACAAACATCTCTACTACTGAAATAAATCAGATATTCACAAAACTAAAACAAAACAAAACAAAAATTGGAAAACCTTTTTTTTAACCAATTTGGAAAACCTTTTTATGTGTAATAAAACTATAAAATGCGAATCGATCGGACCAAAAAAGCACGAAAAAAAAAGAAGATTTCAAAGCTTTTAATACGGTTAATTAATTATATAAATCTCGGAGACGAACGGTCAAAGCTTTGGTTTAATTATTAGTATTTCATTCTATATATACTAAAAAATTGCAGATTTCAAGAGACAGAGAGAGAAGAGGTTGAAGACAGCGAAGCAAATGTTTCTGCAGAGGACCCCATGTTGATATATATATACAGCGAAAAAGGTGAAGTTGAGTCTCATTATTTCAATTACCTTCCCTCTCTCTCTCTAGCCATTGTCGTGGGATCCCACTAGCAGCTTTCCTGTCTTCTCCATCTCCATTGGCTTCTTTCTCCAATCGACACAAACAGAGGTCTCTGCACTTCTTCCGTTGTTTCACTCTTTGCATCTAAAGAGTTAGTTTTTTTTTTTTTTTTTTGCTTTTGTTTATTTTAAAAGTTACAGTTTTTAATTTGTAGTCAGATATTTGGGAACCAAAGAGAGAAGAAAGGTTGAAACTTTTGATGTGGGTTTTGATTTAAGGAGAGATGGCTCAGCAGCAGAGACAACAGTTTCAGATGGGTGATACGAAGCTGACGAAAATCTTCGTGGGAGGATTGGCTTGGGAGACGCAGAAAGATACAATGAGACGTTACTTTGAGCAGTTTGGTGAAATAGTTGAAGCTGTCGTTATTTCTGATAAGAACACTGGCAGATCCAAAGGCTATGGCTTTGTAATGTTCTTCTTCCTTACCTTACTCTGTTCTGTTTCTTTTAGATAAATGTTTTATGATTTTTTTTTGTTTATTTGGTTTTGATTAGGTGACGTTTAAGGAAGGAGAAGCAGCGATGAGAGCTTGTCAGAATATGAATCCTGTGATTGATGGACGAAGAGCTAATTGCAATCTTGCTTTTCTTGGTGCTCACAAACCTCGTCCTCCTACTTCTCCAAGACATGGTTTTTTTTTCTCTCTCTCTAGAATGCTAAGGGTTCTTTGGATCTTTTTTTTTTCTTTTGTTACTTGATTAGCACGTATAGAAGTCTTTTTGATGAATGTTTGATGGCAGGAACAGGTAGATTTAGGTCACCAGGAGGAGCAGGATTAGTTTCTCCTTCTCCTCAGTTCAGAGGCTCTTCTTCTTCCTCTGCTTTTGTTCAACACACTGGTCAATTCCCAATCCCTTACTCTGCTTATGGGTGAGTATTATTATCATCATCATATCAACAACAACAACATCAATGATCCTGTTTATTTTTGTTTTCTTGTGACAAAATGTTTTTTTTTTGGTCTTATGCAGATTCTCTGGTTATCCTCAAGAGGGAATGTACCCAATGGTTAGTTAAATTTAACTGCTCTTTTCACTATGTTGACATTTTTACTGAATATTGTTTTGTTGCAGAATTACTACAATCATCATCTCTATGGAGGACAGCAGTTTTCACCATACATGGGACCTCCATCATCAGGATCAACAGGAATGTTCCATGGTTACTATCCTTACTATCCTCAGTACACTCCAGCACAAAGCAGCAACCAACCTCAAGCTCAAACTCATCATCAAGGTTTCAGCTTTCAATACACTACTCCTCCTGCTCCTCCTGTGTTACAGTACCCTTACTTGCCTCATCAGCAATTCAGCTCTCAGCCTCCTCCACCTCCAATCCTCTCCCTTCCAACCTCTTTGGCTCTATCATTAGCATCTTCAGCTCCATCTTCATCCTCTTCAGCTTCCACCTCAGGTTTGATTTAACTAACTGCTCAATCTTTGTTGTTTTTCAAATCATCCTTGGTTTGTTGATTGTTTGTTTTGTTTTGTATTTTAGCTGCAACAACTGCAACCAAAACAGTGGTTATTACTACAACAGCAGAAGCTGAAGCTAGCAGCAACAAAGATGGTCATGAAGCAGTTACATCATCATCCATCAAGATAGAGGATTGATTCAGTACCACAGTAGCGGAGAAAGGGACTAACTCATCATCAATCTCTCCACCATGTTCAAGAAACATTTATTCATATCGTTTTTAGGATTCTAGAATCTAAATCAGTAGTACCTAGGAGGAGGAAGCTGCAGAAGAAAGAAACAACCATCAGTCACATTCTTTGCTTTATTTATTTTTCAAGGATTCACATTGCATTTTAGGTTAAAGAATCAAATAGAAGGCATTGGTGGCCTTTTCTTGATTCTTGGATTGATGCAGAAAGCATCATTCAAAAATTACATTTATTTGGGGATTTATTTTTCAGGTTCAGAAGAAATGTTTTATGTCTTCTTTTGAACCCCAAACAGGATTTTAAAGCTTTGGATAAGCTCGAAACTCCCTTTTCACATTTGTAATTCTTGTAATGGTTTTACTTCAAATCTCATTGCTTGTTCTTGTTCTTCACTATTATGACTATACATTTTGAAGATAAGATCTTTAATCTGGTTGGTTCTAGGGAAACACAAAAGCAGTTCACAGTTCACTTTCAGCTGGAATTTCCTTGTTTTTTCTGTCAAGTTGATATAACATTGCTCTTTAATTTATTTCTTTATTTTCTAATCGAAATTTTCTAATTTTTTAATTTGAATTTTGATGATTATTTCTTTTAACGGTTGTCAGTGTAAAATGATGATTGTCTTTGGATTCCAAAGGGGATCTTATGAAGACAAAAGTACCGGTCAAAAGACCGTTGTAAGAAAACGGATCTTTGTCTTCTATGATAAAATTTCATGAATGTTATTGTTTAAATAGCCTTGAAATAGTAATGTTTTTTTGAAGAAAAAATAGTAATGTTAAAACAAAACAGTTGCATCAAAAATTCGAGATTTTGTTTATATAGTTTCGAATAAATCCAACAATTCTTTTTGAGACTAATTTGTGGTCCAATTAATATTATAAATTAATATTAGTTTATAAAGTTTTTTGCTTTTGTATGATCTTCTCTATTTTGTTGGTGATTTTGTAGGTCATTTGGTTTTCAAATTTTATTGGTTGTTGATGTTGTAAACTTTGGTTTTAAGCAGAAGGGAAAATATAAAAATCACCTTTGTCAACAATACAAATAGGAAATGGACAAACACATTAAAGGCCTAACTTTATATGACTACCAATAATATGATTTTAGAAGTTAATCTTGTATGCGGTTATGTATGCTGCTGCGTTAATGGCTGAAGCACTCTCCATCCGTTCATCGGTTATGTATGTTGCTGCGTCAAATGTGAAAACTCTTATGATCCGGTCAGACTCTCTCTCCTTCGTCAAGATGCTGAAGGAAAGAAATTTGATTTCGGCTTTGTTTGGTATTCTATTTGATATCTACTACTTTAGCTCTATTTTTGATGTTGTTTCTTTTGCTTATGTTCTACGTTTGAATAATGTTTTGGTTGATTAGATGGAAAAGTCAGCCCTCTTATTGCTAAACTCGTCCTCTTCTAACGAAGCGTACATTTTATTACGAATGAATGTGTTCGATAAAAACAAAAGTTAGTCTTGTATGCAAATATGATGGGCTTTTGCAAATGTAAGGCCTAAGTTTATATGGCTTCACAAATAAAATAGATTGGAGACGTTATGAGTGGTAGTATACAAGAAAGGTGGGCCTTCACAAATCTAAGGTGAACTTTTTACAAAGCCCATTGTGCTTTTGATACTCTTTAGACATATGTGTAACCACGTTGGCAAGCTTGCAGCCTTTTATGATTAAACACGCATGATCGCACGCATATGTCAAGTTGTTTATTGCGGGTTGCGTATTAATTGTCCATATCATAGACCAATATATATTTTCTTTTGTTAGTACTATTTTGATGGGACATTTTCCAACCAAAGCAAAATTTTACAGATTTCTCTAGAAGGTGGAAGTAATTTAAACTTAGCTTTGCGTGATAAAAACGACATATGGTCTAAAGTCTTTAGTTTGGTACATCTTGAAGCTCGTTTGGTCTTCAAAAAAATTATTATTGAAGCAAATGCTGTCGTTTCTTACAAAATACATGTATGAAAAATAACCACATACGGTCTAGTCATTAAAAAACTGTTTGATTTCAAAATTTTACATTTTTAATTGGACATCAATTATTCTGATATGTTTGGAAAATTTTATTTTATTTTATTTTTAATAGAAAAAGTTATATTAAAGATGACTTATATGCTTTTGTGAAAAAGGATAAACACCATCCAATTTGAATGATACACAGAGCTGCTACAAGTAAAAATATCTACTTTTTGAAACCAATCAACATCCCTATGATCAAACTCAGCCACACAAATACACCAGAGCACCCACGTGTCTACAACTCGGAGACGAATATCTACAACTCGGAGACGAATACCTCCACTTCCTCAAAACAATACCACTCCGACACGTGTACAATGGACAGCCATCTCCACCGAATCAGACACGATACAGAAAAAAAATCAAAATAATGGCCCATATTAAGCCACGTCAGCCCACTGACGGCCCGAATTAATACTCGCCGTTAATTAGATTTTCCCCCAAATTTGTTTATTTCTATTCTCGTCTTCCTCTGAAAACATACATACAAAAAGTCTTCGATACTTTTCGCGATTCTGAGCAGCTCTAATCGAAAGTATTTCTCTTTCTTCTTCAATCCTTGATCGGAAACGATTTGCTCAGGCGGGTTGAGATCGAAATCAGATATCTTTTCGACTTTATTCATATATACCAGCTGCTAATGCACTAATCAGAATTGATGTTCAAGAAAGACACAATCAAGTTGGACAACGTTTGAAACGTGGTAGACCAATAGACCAATAGGTTCCAAAGATAAAAATTCTCGGAAAACTAAGAAAGGTGCAGAGAATCAAACTGAGGTTGTTGAAATCCTAGACACGACCGCGGCCGTTCCTAAATCCCGGGACTTAACCGCGGCCGATCCCAAAACCTAATAGCGATCGCGGCCGATCATGAATGCTTAGATGCGGCCGGCCCTGATGTATCTAATATTGATTTTTGGGACGCCAAGATTCAAGGTGCGAAGGTCCCGATAATAATGAGATCTCAATAAACTATTTCTTGTCAGGAATACAATGGAACAGAAAGAATGTCGACATTGATGATATATTTGCATACAAGGTAGCACTTGAACTTATGGATTTGAATGAAGATCATGAACCCACGTCTATTTATGAGTGCACTCAACGATCAGATTGGATCAAATGAAAAGAAGGTATAAACGTGGAGTTAAACTTTTTAAAGAAGAGAGATGTCTTTGGACCAATAGTCCGGACACCATATGATGTTAAACCAGTCGGCTATAAGTGGGTCTTTGTGAGGAAAAGAAATGAACACGACAAGGTCGTGAGATATAAAGCACGGCTTGTTGCACAAAGAATTTCACAGACACCAGGAATCGATTATGAGGAGACATACTCCCCTGTGGTGGATGCTACTACTTTTAGATTCCTGATAAGTCTGGCTATAAGAGAGAAATTAGACTTGCGGTTAATGGATGTTGAATCGCATACTTATACGGCATTAATCGATAATGAGATTTATATGAAAGTACCGGAGGGTATATAGTTGAAAACAAATCGAAAGTACTCGAGAACAACACCGTATGAAGTTGAATAAGTCGTCACTTTATGGATTGAAACAATCAGGCGAATGTGGTACAATATGTTAAGTGAGTACCTAGAGAGAGAAGGATACAAGAATGATCCAATCAGCCCTTGTATCTTTATTAAGAAATTCGCCAGGGCTTTGTGATTATAGCAGTGTATGTTGATGATTTAAATATCCTAGGAACCTCCGGAGAGATTTCCCAAACAGTTGAATATCTTAAGAAAGAATTGAGATAAAAGATCTTGAAAAACAAAGTTTTGTTTGGGATTACAACTTGAGTACATAAGAGATGGAATCCTTGTGCATCAAATGACATATACATAAAAGTACTCAAGAGATTCAACATGGCCGAGTCTCACCCATTATCTAGCCCCATGGTCGTGAGGTCCCTCGGCACGGACACGATCTGATTCGTCCCAAGATGGACGATAAAGATGTCCTTGGTCCCGGTGCCATATCTCGGTGCCATAGAGCTTTGATGTATCCGGCTAGTCATACGACCGGATATATGTTTTCTTTGTGAATCTATTATGCAGATTAAGCTCTTGTCCAACCCAAAGACACTGAACGGGATTAAACATGTTCTTCGTTACACGAAAGGAACGAAAGACTTGGGTTTATTTTATACTAACCAAAACAAAGAAGGTTTAGTTGATTTTGCTGATGCAGGTTATCTTTCGGATCCACACAATGCTCGATCACAAATAAGCTATGTTATCACACATGGTGGAACAACCATATTATGGCGTTCCATGAAGCAGACGATCGCGGCCACATCTTCAAACCATTCGGAGATCTTGGCTGTTCATGAGGCCAACCGCGAGTTGTTCAGAACATGGGGAATAATACGTGTTGTACTCTTTTTCCTTCACCATGGTTTTGTCCCACTGGGTTTTCGTGGTAAGGTTTTAATGAGGCAACATCTAAAGTGCATTACACTCCATGTATGGTTATGACATCCAAGGGGAAGTGTTATAAATCATATTGTGGATGTCCATAACCGGCCCAATGCTAGAGAGAGAGAGAGTCGACCGTGAAAAGAGAGAGAGAGATAGAAAGAATCGGCATCTTGCATTTTCCTTATTAGATTATGATTTGTACTCTTTTCATATTTGTATTTTCTTTCTCTTTCCATTATTCTATGACGGTGTTATATTATTCTGATACGTTTGGAAAATTTTATTTTATTTTATTTTTAATAGAAAAAGTTATATTAAAGATGATTTATATGCTTTTTGATAAAGGATAACACACCATCCAATTTGAATGATACACAGAGCTGCTGCAAGTAAAAATATCTACTTTTGAAACCAATCAACATCCCTATGATCAAACTCAGCCACACAAATACACCAGAGCACCCACGTGTTGTCCAGATAACCACTAGTTCTCATCTCCCACGGGACAACAACTCGGAGACGAATATCTCCACTTCCGCAAAACAATACAATCCCGACACGTGGACAATGGACCGCCATCTCCACCGAATCAGCCACGATACAGGGAAAAAAAATCAAAATAATGGCCCATATTAAGCCACGTCAGCCCACTGACGGCCCGCATTAATACTCGCCGTTAATTAGATTTTCCCCCAAATTTGTTTATTTCTATTCTCGTCTTCCTCTGAAAACATACATACAAAAAGTCTTCGATACTTCTCGCGACTCCGAGCAGCTCTGATCGAAAGTCGTTCTCTTTCTTCTTCAATCCTTGTTCGGAAACTATTTGCTCTTGTGGGTTGAGATCGAAATCAGATATCTTTTCGACTTTATTCGCTCTGTTTTTTCCTCTGTTTCGAGCTCTAATCGATGGCGGAGACGATGATGAACAGAATCAAGTCTTCGGAGGTTGTCCGGTGGGAGAAGTACCTTCCCAAAACGGTGCTAAGGGTTTTGCTCGTCGAGTCCGACGACTCATCTCGTCAAATCATCACCGCCCTTCTTCGGAACTGCTCTTACAAAGGTCATTACTTTACTCTGTTTTTATAGTAATGTTTTAAAAGTTTCCATCTTTGTCTTGTCTGATTTTGAATTTTCAAAAACAGTTGTAGCTGTGTCCGATGGCTTAGCTGCGTGGGAGACTCTAAAGGAGAAGTCGCATGAGATTGACCTTATACTAACGGAGCTTGATTTGCCAGCTATATCTGGTTTTGCTCTACTCGCTTTGGTGATGGAGCACGAAGCTTGCAAGAACATTCCTGTCATAAGTACGATGGTGATCCGCTCAAAGTCCGTTCTTTATTATCTTTTGTAATCTTTAGTCTTTGTTGTTCTGATGATTTTTTTTATTTGTTTTTTAGTGATGTCGTCGCAAGATTCGATGACGATGGTGTTGAAGTGTATGCTTAAAGGCGCTGCTGATTATCTGATTAAGCCCATGAGGAGAAACGAGTTGAAGAATCTATGGCAACATGTGTGGAGAAGACTTACTGTAAGTTTAATGTTTCTAATTTTGTTTGTTTTTTTTTTAAAGTATGGAAGACTTATTATTGTGTGTTTTTTTGGGTTATGAATAATCAGCTGCGTGATGGTCACAATGGTCATGGTCTTAGCTTACCAGCTTCTCAGCAGAACGTTGAAGATAGTGATGAAACTAGTGCAGATCATTCAGATCAAGGAAGTGGTGCTCAGGCTACAACAAGCTGCAACGGTAACAATAAGCTAATGGAGGATGTGACAATGGATTTGATCGGTGGAATTGACAAACGGTCTGAGTGTTTCTACGGAGACAACGCTCGTGATGAGTATGTTGGTCCGGAGCTTGGTCTTTCTCTGAAAAGATCTTGCTCTGGAAGTTTCGAGAAGCAAGATCAAAGCAAGCAACAAAAGCTTAGCCTCTCCGATGAATCAGTAGGCATTATTACATTAACGTGTAGATATGAGAATAGCGAGCCGGCAGAGAAAGCAGACGTTGGTGTAGAGCCGAGTAGCTCAGCTGATCCCAAAACACCAAGTGAATCACATGAGAAGCTGTTAAGATGTGATCACGGAAGCGCTACAACGACAACGAGCAGCAACCACGAGAACATGGGATCATCAAGTTTAAGCGGACGAAATGAGTTAAGCTTCCGTAACCAAGTTGGTTCTGAAAGCACCAATGATGTGAAAGGAAAGGAACAAGAAGAAGAAGGTTGTGGTCTGAGTGTTCAGGAGCGTCGGAGTCAGAGAGAGGCTGCGTTGATGAAGTTTCGGTTGAAGAGGAAAGATCGATGCTTTGACAAAAAGGTAAGGTATCAGAGCAGGAAGAAGCTAGCAGAGCAGCGTCCACGAGTGAAAGGCCAGTTTGTGCGTGCTGTGAACTCAGATGCGTCTAAATAAAATAGAAGCCTGAAGCTTTTTGTCAGTTTCTTTTGTTGGGTTTATGTAATAGAGAGAGAGAGAGACTTGTTGTTAAACCTATATATCTAGTTTGGGTTTTTGTACTTACTTGAGTGTGTTTCTTCTACTCAGCTAATCTGAGAAACTGGGGTAAATGTTCGCCCTTTGACCTTTGTATATATTCTGCAAATGATGAAAAAGCAGCTACGTTAGTCCTGTAATTCGAGTTTTTCTGATCCATAATATTATTGTTATTATTATCTTTCAAAATGAAGCATTTTGAAGTTTAGTTTCCATACTAAGATTCAAAAGCAATGTTTTTTAAACCGAATCAATCCGGTTCAACCATGAACCGGTTACATAGCTGAATTAAGTCTAATAAATAGTTCGACCATGAACCGATCACGCAGCCGGATTAGATCTTATAGTTATTAAAATTGATAAAAACCATTAAAACTATAAACTCTATAAATCACTCGTGTAAACATAAAACTAGTTTGCATTTATAATATTTTATGTTTTAAGTTTATTTATATTTTAATTATGTATAATACTTACTAACATTATTTTTAAATTTATTACATTTAAAAATATATTAAACCAGATTATTGAACCAGATTTGATCTTATCGAACTATATTGAACCGTGACCCAAAAATATCCGGTTCAGTTTCCGGTCCGGTTTAAAAACACTGTTCTAAAGCTTAAGAAAGATGTGTAATTACTTAAACTAAACCGGTTATTAGGTATCTTTCCCAATCAATCACTCCCGGTTTAAATAAGACGGGTTCAGTAGTGTTGGGCCACGTGTATCTTGCTTTGACCGTCAAAGAGGGGAACCACAGAGACTTGGAGATAAGAGAAGAAAAGAAAAGGACCCAAGAAGAAAAGGGTTAGGTGGAATCTCGTGACCATCGGTGGCGGCCGATCCTTTATTCTATAAAAAGGCTTTTCCTCCTTTAGCTGAGCTACAGGCAAAAGTGAATCTAAAGGGTTTTCGAATCAATGGTGAATATTTTCAACCAAGCACCTTCATCCTCGTCTCTCTTCTTCTGGTAAGCTCTTCTATTTTCTCAAAAGCTTTAGGCTTTGCTGCTTCAATCATATCTGGAATTAGTCTGATTGATTGCTATTATTATAGTTTAAAACTTTGGTTCGGTCTTATAAAGCATTTTGTTAGGGTTGCTAGATTGGTCTGATTGTGACATCTGGAGTTGGTCTGATTATGACGCTTCCATTCTCTCTGTCTTTTTAAAAAAAAAAAATATTATTTGAGGTCAAAACTTGAATCAGTATTTTTTTGATGTGTGGGTTAAAATTGTGTGTTTTATTGACTATGGTTATGATGATTATTATATAATGTGTAACCGTTGACTAGTTTGTTATTATATTAGTATCCATTTGATTGTTGTGCTTGCTAGAAGAACCTCCTCCTTCTAGTGTCATTCATGTCCTTTGAACCTCTTATTATATTTAATCTTTGTGGATGATAAAGTTTTTTTTTTTTTTTGTTTAAACAGATTCGGAAACCTATTGTGTTTCACTCGCATTCTTATTACAGAGGTAACTGATCTATATATGGTTTTATAGTTTTGTCTTCTGTAGTTTTGTCTCATTCTTACTTTGACTTTTTTTTTTTTTTTAACCTTTTCAGATGGAACCTTCAAGTCTCCAACATAGTCACATCATTGAAGTTAATGTAGAAAAGTCTGATGAACAAAGAAAAACACTTGGAGCAGTTAAAGTCTGTGGAGAAACACCCTGTGATCTCAACAATGCTTCTGGTGACGCCGAGGAACGCACTGCTTCCATGAGAAAGCTCTGCATTGCTGTGGTGCTATGTCTTCTCTTCATGACCGTTGAGGTCTTTGGTGGGATCAAAGCTAACAGCTTGGCTATACTAACGGACGCAGCTCATCTCCTCTCTGATGTTGCCGCCTTTGCCATCTCCTTGTTCTCCCTGTGGGCTGCTGGCTGGGAAGCGACGCCAAGGCAGACTTATGGGTTTTTCAGGATTGAGATTCTTGGAGCTCTTGTCTCTATCCAGCTCATTTGGTTGCTTACGGGGATTCTTGTCTATGAAGCTATTATTAGGCTTCTTACTGAGACTAGTGAGGTTGATGGGTTCCTTATGTTTCTTGTGGCTGCGTTTGGGCTGTTGGTGAACATCGTAATGGCTGTTCTGTTAGGACATGATCATGGTCACAGTCATGGCCATGGACACAGCCATGGTCATGACCATCAGAGTCATGATGGGGTGACTGTTACCACCCATCACCATCATGGTCATAGTCATGATGAGGACAAGCATCACTCTCATGGTGATGTTACTGAGCAGTTGCTGGACAAATCGGAGAAGAGGAAGAGGAACATCAATGTGCAAGGAGCTTACCTCCACGTCCTTGGAGACTCGATCCAGAGCGTTGGCGTTATGATTGGTGGAGCCATCATTTGGTACAAGCCGGAGTGGAAGATAGTTGATCTGATCTGCACGCTTGTCTTCTCGGTTATTGTCTTGGGGACAACCATCAACATGATTAGAAGCATTCTCGAGGTGTTGATGGAGAGTACGCCTAGAGAGATTGACGCTACGAAGCTGGAACAGGGTTTGCTGGAGATGGAAGAAGTGGTGGCTGTTCATGAGCTTCACATTTGGGCTATCACTGTTGGGAAAGTGCTGCTTGCTTGCCATGTCAATATCACACCGGAGGCAGATGCTGATATGGTGTTAAACAAGGTGATTGATTACATCCGGAGAGAGTATAATATTAGTCATGTTACAATACAAATCGAACGCTAAAAAGGCATATCAAACATCTCAAGAGTCTTTTGTATCAGTATTCTCTTTATTAACAATAATAAAATCAATAAAGTTTCAATCCTTTTTCACATTCTCTTGTCATCTTTGTTTGGCTGAGCTCAAGTAAGCTTTTTTGTCTTTACATAAGTGTAGAAAGGACACAACTTGGTTAGAACAAGAGATGTCATGTCATTTCAACTTTTCTGCCTTCAGTTTAGATTTTTATCATCTTCCTAGTAATCACAGGAGGGCTTGTGAATGTGTTTAGAAGCAGGATCTGATTGACTTTTTAGAGTTTTTAAATGATATGTCACAAGTGGGGGCCATGTTTGTCCTAAGAGTCGGTAACAAGAACTTGCAAGTTACATCAGCAAGTACCACACAAAAGATGAAATCTCAAAACACCCAAGTAGTTGATGATAAGGCTTGTGTAGCATTATGTAAAGGTTGGATCTTTTTTAACTTGCTTAGACCCGTCCTGGTTCTTATTACATACAGTAGTATAAACGAGATCTTGAGATTGTGTTTGGATTGGATCTCGTAGAGAAAAGAGACTAGTTTTGGCTGTGTTAGGACTCAACACGTGAGGTAAACAGAGGCCACAACTGAGACTAGAACATGGATAAGGTTTGTTCATGTGAGCTTTGATGATCAAATCTACGTTCTTGTTTGTCCTCAAAAGTTATGGATTTGATCGATAACAAACTATAGTTATCTGGAAATGTGTAGATATTGCAATGATGTATGCATAAGTTATTTAATACTCCCTCTCTTCATTAAAGTTACATATTATAGATTTTTCACACGTTTTAATAAAACACATTAAATTTACATATTTTTTTGCGTTTATCTTTTTTCCATAATTTTAAACCAATAAAAAATCAATTAGAATAATTAAGTTTTTTGAATTTTACAATTAGTTAATAAAATATGTATAGGAAATGTAAAAATGGATCTTTTTTTAAACAAATTTTTTTCTCTAGAATATGTAACTTTAAAGAACGGAGGAGTGAGTATAATAAATTTGATGAAAGCAAATAAAGATATTTTAGTGACAAACACTAGTTAGTACCCTCAAAGACAAGGCATAGACACTTGCATGCTTAGCAGATAAGAAGCCAGGATTCACGCGTTAATAGATAGAATGAACAAACACTCGAAGGTTCAATTTTTATTCATTAGCTTTACTTAAAAGACACAAATTAAGCTCTCATCTTCTTCTGAGTATTAACCAAAGTCCCCACAACTGTCTGTCTTCGCTGCCAGACAAAAACTGCTACAGCCAATAATGTTTTTTTCTGAGGGACCTTTCTTCTGTCAGAGACTCTCTCATCTTCTTACCCTCACCAACTCATCTTCAGTCCTCTAAAACAAACATCTCTTTTTTTTTTTTTTTTTTGAAAAAAAGGCTAACATCTCTTTTTTTTACTTTTTTTGTTTTACCTCTTTGTTTACTTTATCTCTCATATCTCACTTTCAGTTTCCCATTTTTTCTTCAACATCCTCATAGCAATTAAACACCACTGTTCTATATATAAAGCTAAACGGCTTTAGCTTTACATGAGTTTCTTGTTTTTTTTTTAACTTATTTAAAAAAGTCCTCACATATATTTCTAGTGATAAGAGGGAGAGGTTTCTCAGCTTTTGTAATGGAGGAGAAGATACAAGGACAAAACAAGCTCTCTGTAAGTGTAAGTGTTATCTTTATCTCAAATTTGGAACGTTTTTATTTAATTTCTTTCTTCCCAAAATGAGTCCAGAATGGTTTAGCATTCAATGCTGTGTATGTTTGTTATACCTAAAACACTTAACAAATCTGCTCTCAACTGTTTCCCTCTCTTTGAAACATTCCATTTTTCATTCTAGTTTTGTTTTCTCTACACTGACCCACTAACCAATTTTAATTTTCTCTCTATCACACTCACATGGTAGGTATCACCTTCCTCTGTTTTTTTACTTTCTCCTTGTGCAGTCTTTGGATCAGAAAGTGATTGTGAGAAGAAGCTTACAAGTTCAAGGATCATCAGAGGATCAAAGATTTGTCCTTGAGGAAGATACGATGCAACAAAGTGAAGACCTTTCTTCTGTTTTGTCATTCAAAGACCCAAACTTTCTAAGACTACTCTCTCTTCAGACACTCCAAAAGCCGCCTTGGGAGCTCGGAGACTATCTCCCACATGAAGTTCCAGAGTTTCATTCACCCACCAACTACTACCATCAGAACCCATCTCTGGAAAGAATCAATGAAGCCATCTCAAGCCAAGAACTTCAGTTAAACCCACAACGCAAGCGCAGAAACAACAACAACTTGGTAGCAGCATCAGTGAGCAGAGAGAAGAGAAAGAGAAAGAGAACGAAACCAACAAAGAACACAGAAGAGATGGAGAGTCAGAGAATGACGCACATAACGGTTGAACGAAACCGCAGACGCCAAATGAACGTTTATCTCAGCTCACTCCGCTCTCTCATCCCATCTTCTTACATCCTTAGGGTATATATCACTTACAAAGCTTCAGCCTTTATCAACATTAGCGTACTAACTAGTGTTCTGTTCTTTTTTTTCTCAATAGGGAGACCAAGCGTCAATAGTAGGAGGAGCTATAGACTTCGTGAAGCTCCTCGAGCAACAGTTGCAATCACTCGAAGCGCAAAAGGTTACTCAACAAACTGATACCAAAGACATTTCGTTAGAACAAAGTAGTAAACTGAGAATCGATGCCACGGTGATAGAGAGCCACGTGAATCTCAAGATACAGTGCCAGAAGAAACAAGGACAGCTTCTCAGATCAATCATTTGGTTAGAGAAGCTTAGGTTCACTGTTCTTCATCTCAACGTTACATCTCCATGCAATGCATCTGCCTCTTATTCCTTCAACCTCAAGGTACTTAAGAAAACTAATAACACAAATGAATAAAACAAAAACTCAATCTCATGTTTGTTATTTCTCAGATGGAGGACGACTGTACTTTGACATCGGCCGATGAGATAACGGCGGCGGTTCGTCAGATATTGGACTGCTGAGTTAAGAACAAGAAACCCAAAAAGCAAAAAAAGTAACGTTCTTTCATAATAATAATAAGATGTTTTGTTGGTATGTAATTGGAGTCTTCTCGGCATGGCACTTTGACTTTATTTAAAAGGGTTACTCTACAGTACTGGGGACACCATTTGATAGATGTATATCAAGTTTGACCTTCGTATTCATGATTCATTGTCTTTTGTTTTGCTTTTGCCTCTCTTTTGGGGTTTGACCTTTTTTCTTTTGACAAAA
>CM028696.1:63903157-63957560 GCA_016771965.1 Brassica carinata | reverse complement strand
GAGTTCAGAGATCATCAAGAAGAGTCTGATCCGAGGTTCAAGAAGAAGTGCAAGTGCAAGCACAGGAGGATGAAATGCAAGGTGTGCAAAGTGAACAACAACAATCACCAGTACTAGTTTTGAGAAGCACACCATAAGGAAGGATCCTTCCAACTGGGTAAACACGAGTGTACTACAATGCTCAGGCTGTGGAGCATCCTTCAAGCTGTGTGCTCCTTTGCTCAATATCCAGAAGAGCATTATGCCTTCAAGTAAGCTTAGATGAGAGCTATGTCCCAAGAAGCTATGAAGAGGCAATGCTGATACAAGAATGGAGGGATTCTGTTAATGCTGAGGCTGATGCTATGATCAAGAATGATACATGGTATGAGAGTGCTTTACCAAAAGGAAAGAGAGCTGTGTCTAGTAGATGGATTCACTATCAAGTATCTTCCAAATGGGAAGATAGATAGACAAGACAAGGCTGGTAGCAAGGGGTTTTACTCAAACTTATGGAGAAGACTACATTGATACATTTGCACCTGTTGCCAAGCTCTTTAGATAGTTTAACTAATTTTTAATTAGATTTGTAAACAATTTATATATTCTGGAAAAAAATTGTCAATTTTTTAGATTTTAAACATTAGTTACATCTGATCCAATCCGAACCGAACCCCGAAGGAACCGAACCGAACCCTATCTGATATTTAGTAAAACCCGAATGGTACTTCTAAGCATAACACCGAAAATCTGAAATTTCAATCACTCGGACCGAAACCGAACGGTCCACCGAACACCCATGCCTAAACAAACCATATGGGACCAACCTTGGCTGTATAAACAAGGGGGCTAACGAAACTTCAGAGATCCTTAAGAAGATCCCGTCTAATGTCTTACGAGTTATTACATGGGTTTTCTTGAATCTGTAACTCTCGGTTTGTAAATATGAAAGCTATACTATATTGTTTTGTTCAATGTCGAAAAAGATACACAATTTACTTGTAAATCCTTCACGTGGATTATGTGTCAGTCTGTTTTTTGGTCTGTGATCTTTAGTGTGTAAAGCGATTAGGATACTGAATTTCAACACACAAGGGACCCTCTCAAGACTAAACTTGAGATGCTCAAGGAGTTGGCTAGTGTGGTTAGGCCTTCAAATTCATATCACCTTGTCTTTAGAATCATCCAACTAATTTATTGAACATTTTTTTAATAGGCTATTTAGCCATTGAGAAATGTAACTATACATTGGTGACATTTGGGGGAGTGGATTGAATATTATAATGGTATGCACGTGGAACTTGTTATCATCACTCACTAACCAGATTCGCTGATTCAATCAAAGATATCTTAGTAATGTAAGTTTTTTTGTAACTTGGCTTAAAAACTTTAGTAATGTAAGTTTCACCAACTTTTATTTAAAAGAATGGTATACACCTTCAAGCTTTCAGCTTTCAAATCCAATGCATATACTCAAACACAGATAACAAACACAACGACAAGGAGAAGATAAGCATCATACATTATGTAAAAAAAATAAAAAATCAAGAAGCTGTTTGAGTTTGAGGATGTTGTTGTTTAACTCAGAAGGTGAGATCGTGACATGTTTTGTCACAAGGGTAAGGACAGTCAATGGCCTTGACTGTTTTCCTGTCAAAGTACCAATCACCAACAGATTCAGCTACCGTCTTGCCATAAAGCTTAGGAGAATCTGGTGCGAACCAAGTGTCCTGTCTTTCAGACTGGCAGTGCGCGAAGCATGAGTTTATGAACAGACCGTTGTGAGCCGAGGCCGAGAAAGTCTTTACAGCATTCACCATTTGACTCCTGAAGTCTACATTTTGAATTTACAAGAATTAACAATTATGATTGATACATTAGGAGATGTGAGTCAAAGAAAGTCACCTTGGAAGAAGTGGATTTGAGATGAGTTACAATGAGAGTGATCTGATTTGCATGCTTTCCAAGAGCCGGTTCGGTCAGCAGATGGAGGAACTAAGCTCTCTTGTACCTGGTGATGTATACAATTACTTCTGTTTCATGAGAATGAATAAGAAAGTGATTATTATTATTTACCTGCCAAGCGTCGTAAGCTGCATTTAGAAGAAACATGGGAGTCTTAATCTCTGAAACCAAGTTTTGGGGAAAGAAGCACTAAAGAAGAGGCAAAAGGATTAGGTTGAAGATGGTCAAGCCATGTCTGATGATTAGTAATTTAATAGAGAGTGAGGAGATATATACCGAAGTTGGATCCAAATGCTTTGTACAAGTAGTGGACAGTTCCTTTTGGAGGTTCTATAAAACACAATCAATATTTACAGTAAGTATGCATCATCAGGAGCAAGAACTGCTCTGATCATGAGATTTACCTGTACTGTAACAACACCTTGGAACATGTTCCTGAGCGAGTGGCCTCCTGAGACATCCACTCTACATTTTCAAATCAAAGAACGTTATTATGTGTTCAAAGACTTTACGAAGAGTTAAAAAAAAAACTAAAACCAAGTTGAAGATACTTACGCATCCATAAACATTCCAGCATCACTTAAACATTTCACTTTGGTAGTACCGGGTAAGAGTTCCTTAAACTGATCACAGTGCAGGATGGAAGCTAACCCTCCAGCTGAACATCCAGAAAGCAGAGCCTGCGCGATAGTTTTTTTACTTATAAGTGAGTCAAAACCAATGTTCTAAAAATCGCTAGGCGGTGGGGTTTTATAGAGGATTATTGTTTAGGCTAGCTTAGACCAATTTTTTTAAAAATCGATTTGAAAAAATCATTTCGTTTATAACCGATTTGCTGAAACATTAACATGAGAGGGTAAAACAAAAGATACAATACCTGATCTGCTTTCTGCATGCCTTTGGAGAGAAGTTCTTCCATAGCTACTTGCCAGATTCTTTGTCCTCTATAGTAAAGTTGGGAACTCTACAAAAAAAAGACATTGTATAAGCCAAGAGAAAGGGAAGTGAAATAGCATGATCCTGTTTGAATACTAACCTGGTCCTCACTATCGCCTGTGAAAGAGGCGCCATCACAGTAACGCAATTTGACTCTGTTCCAGTTGAAGAAGTCTGCATCCAAAAAAATGATTATTCAGTCACTGCAAGCAAATTGATAAAAGCTCATGATGGTTCAGTTCTAAACAACAAACCAGGGTTCTCATTAGCTTTGTTGCTTAAGATTCCAGTGAAGGCCAACACTTTCTCCATGTGGTTTGATGAGCCACGGCGCGTGGTTTTCCTGAAGATACAGCTCCTCCGTGTGTTGCACCATCCTCCTCCCTAAGTCATAACCAAATCAAATCTTCTAAATTCAAAACTATAATTGTGAGCGAATAAGCAAAGACTGTACCTCGAGTTGGATGAGCCAGCGGTTAGCACCTGATCCAAAACCACGGTGTAGATGGTAACCAGGTAGTGTCCCATCCAGACACACTGCAACAAAAACAGAGCAAAGTTTCAACCTTTGACTATCAAAAACAGAGCAAAGTTTCAAGCTTTTGATTATCAAAAACAGAGCACATTCAAAGTTTCAACCTTTGACTATCAAAAACAGAGCACATTCAAAGTTTCAAGCTTTGATTACTTTAACATGTCAAGCATTTTAGAAACAGCTAAAGAGAGAGAGAGGGTAGTGAGTACAAACCAGCTCCTTTGGAAGCAGCTCCTTGAATCAAGGTGAGAGGCACCATGAGAAGCTGTGAAGCATTAGATGTCGCCATCAATTTACTTTCCAGCGACCAGATCGCATCATCAGTACTGCTAGATCCGCTCTGAACCACACACACGACAGAACACAGCCAAAGACAGCATATCACCGCCGCAAAACGCAAATTCATCTCCGCCGGCGTCGTAAGAGCTGAGCTGACGTGAGCAGAGACCGGAGCTATTGAGTTGAGCTTAATAAGATCGGTTCAGATGGAAGGAATCTTTTAAAATGCATGTATGATAGCGAGTGTGATTTTTTTTATTTATATAAATTCACTAACACTTGCATTGCTTTTTGTTTTGGTAATAATTTGATTTACGTTAGACTAAATCTTTGAATCACAATGTCTGTTCTCCCAAAATAGATATGATTCTAAATATATAAAGATACTTTCAGTCAAAAAAATAGATGCTTACCTTTTTTAAAAACAAATCTTATCTTTTATGACTTTTTTTAGAGGGATTTAGAGCATATCCATAAATACTTAAATGGATATTTTAAGCAATAAATAAAAAGAAGACAATGAAAGAAGAATATCTCACATCATAATTACTTTTGATATTCTTGAGAAATTATCAAAAACACATTAATTTTTTTAATTTAATTAAATAATTAAATATATGAACTTAATTAATATTGATTAGTTTAGGATGCCTAGGTGAGAAACTTACCAACCATAGTCGTTTACAGTTTTATAAAACAAACATGACAAGAGCGTGTCTGTAGTTGAATGTTCCTCCTAAATCCTGCCAAAGTCAATTAATAAAAAAACAACATTAATTTAAATTGTTTCTCCATTTTGTCGGTATAGCCTATACCAAAAAAAAAGACTCTCTCTCTCTCTAAAATCACCCAACTTCTCTCTAGACCTTCAAAAGCTGATATCGTTTTCCGACGGCCGGTAGGCTAATCGCCACCGGTTGCCATACTCTTTTGTGTTTTCTTTTTGGTGTATTATATTATCTTCCGTTAAGCGGATAATGGTTTTCGCTAGGCGACTTGTATTTCGTTTGACGATTTTGTTGTGTCTTTTCAAGCCAATATCGAACTTGTTCTTCATGATTATCTTGTGCTTTCGATTTGGTTTGAATAAATAAGTTTTAGATATGTCCAGAAAATCCTCTTTGCTTGCTTTAATCAAAAATCCCGAAGCTATGTTCGTAGTTCTTCTTTTCTCATTTTAGCTTGTTTTACTTCAATGGATTATAAATCTACATGATTTATGGCCACATAAACTGGGCTTTGCATGTAGTATTTCATTGTTTGCAAATCAAGAGATTGGGAGTGTCTTGGCGATGGTGAGATCAGATCAAGAAGAGTTGGGGTCTTATGGATGTCCTAACAAATGATCTATATCTCTTCCTCCTTGACCTCAGGAGATATCGTGAAGATGGTGGTGAAGAATATGGTCATATGCCTAGGCAGTCTGCAAAGAGGATAATCTCGGGGATTTCTGAAGTCCGTTGATGGTGGTAAATTAGGCGGAGAAGACACCGACTTGGCGGAGGATACACCGGCAATAGGCGTGTTCGGAAGTTGGTGGTAGATGCTAGATCTATCTCCTAAATGATGACACGTGGTCCTAATCTCTTTCGGTGGAAGACGCGTAGACCAATTCTCATCTCATCAATATGTTTTCTTACCGATTAAGTTTAATATATTGGGCCTTTATGTAGACTTTTAAATCCTCTGTACCTTGCCCATTGGGCTTTATGAAATGAATTATGTTGACAAAAAAAAAAAAAAAGCCTATACCGTATAGGCGCCGTTTAAGACTTATCTTACACCGCATGCGCATCCCAGATTCCAGATGACCTGTAATGAGGCCCTTACTAACTACTGGGCCTATACACCGATTATATAATCCAATTCCTTATTACCTATGGAGACTCATATGATCCATTTAGAAATTCCACTTAGTTTTCAAATTTTATATTTCACGTAGTGATGTTTTATCAATTTAAAATAAATTATATTCTTTAAATATGTTATCCAATTTTTCATTTTATTTCACTAGAAATGTATAAAATTGGATGATATTTATATGTAGTACAACCTATGCAAACTGTATCAATTCACTTATGTATAATGATCATATAGCCCAGTTCCTTATTACCTCTGAAGAATATAATCCATTTAGAAATTCATATACTAAAGACTATTTTTATAACGTGTGGGAATGGCCTAAAACCCTGTCCAAACGACTACGAGAAGGTAAACATATGAGAAATGAGAAGCCGTCTCATAAATCTAATCTTGATGTAGATGAGTTTTTTTTAGACTGAAGGCACATATCATATACACAGTTACTTAGTGTTCAAACTTCATAAGATCATGATTAACGAATGATTCTTAGAGTGAGGTTCTTAATAAAATATAAAAAACGGTCTCTTAATTTTTAAGTAAAAAAACTAAGAACCGATTCTTAACTTTTTTAGTTACAAGTTAAAAGACAATTTCTTATATTCCGCTAAGAACCTCCCATTAATCATGCTCTAGAGGTTTAACCATTACTTGTTTCTGAGAAGAGTAACAGCATTGCTCGCTTCCATTAAACGTGTTGCATGTTCTCATATTATAGCACTATTCTTTTCAAATTTGTTTCATTTTGGGTTGCAAATTCTTTAATATGATTATGATTTTGACATATTGTCAGCAAGAGCTCTCAAACAACAGCTTCTGATGCCATGAGCAGGATAGTTTCTATAAAGCTGAGAAGGTTTTATCAGGTAAGCATGTGTGCAACCGTGCATGCAAGTCTGAAATTTGTGTAGGATAAACTTTATTTGATATGATTAATATTGTGAAATTACTATACATATATTTTCTCTGTTAGTACTGTTACTACTTCAAACAGATACACTAAGTCATATAAATATGATATTTATATGTAGTACAACCTATGCAAACTGTATCAATTCACTTATGTATAATGATCATATAGCCCAGTTCCTTATTACCTCTGAAGAATATAATCCATTTAGAAATTCCACTTAGTTTTCAAATTTTATATTTCACGTAGTGATGTTTTATCAATTTAAAATAAATTATATTCTTTAAATATGTTATCCAATTTTTCATTTTATTTCACTAGAAATGTATAAAATTGGATGATATTTATATGTAGTACAACCTATGCAAACTGTATCAATTCACTTATGTATAATGATCATATAGCCCAGTTCCTTATTACCTCTGAAGAATATAATCCATTTAGAAATTCCACTTAGTTTTCAAATTTTATATTTCACGTAGTGATGTTTTATCAATTTAAAATAAATTATATTCTTTAAATATGTTATCCAATTTTTCATTTTATTTCACTAGAAATGTATAAAATTGGATGATATTTATATGTAGTACAACCTATGCAAACTGTATCAATTCACTTATGTATAATGATCATATAGCCCAGTTCCTTATTACCTCTGAAGAATATAATCCATTTAGAAATTCCACTTAGTTTTCAAATTTTATATTTCACGTAGTGATGTTTTATCAATTTAAAATAAATTATATTCTTTAAATATGTTATCCAATTTTTCATTTTATTTCACTAGAAATGTATAAAATTGGATGATATTTATATGTAGTACAACCTATGCAAACTGTATCAATTCACTTATGTATAATGATCATATAGCCCAGTTCCTTATTACCTCTGAAGAATATAATCCATTTAGAAATTCCACTTAGTTTTCAAATTTTATATTTCACGTAGTGATGTTTTATCAATTTAAAATAAATTATATTCTTTAAATATGTTATCCAATTTTTCATTTTATTTCACTAGAAATGTATAAAATTGGATGATATTTATATGTAGTACAACCTATGCAAACTGTATCAATTCACTTATGTATAATGATCATATAGCCCAGTTCCTTATTACCTCTGAAGAATATAATCCATTTAGAAATTCCACTTAGTTTTCAAATTTTATATTTCACGTAGTGATGTTTTATCAATTTAAAATAAATTATATTCTTTAAATATGTTATCCAATTTTTCATTTTATTTCACTAGAAATGTATAAAATTGGATGATATTTATATGTAGTACAACCTATGCAAACTGTATCAATTCACTTATGTATAATGATCATATAGCCCAGTTCCTTATTACCTCTGAAGAATATAATCCATTTAGAAATTCCACTTAGTTTTCAAATTTTATATTTCACGTAGTGATGTTTTATCAATTTAAAATAAATTATATTCTTTAAATATGTTATCCAATTTTTCATTTTATTTCACTAGAAATGTATAAAATTGGATGATATTTATATGTAGTACAACCTATGCAAACTGTATCAATTCACTTATGTATAATGATCATATAGCCCAGTTCCTTATTACCTATGGAGACTCATATGATCCATTTAGAAATTCCACTTAGTTTTCAAATTTTATATTTCACGTAGTGATGTTTTATCAATTTAAAATAAAATTATATTCTTTAAATATGTTATCCAATTTTTCATTTTATTTCACTAGAAATGTATAAAATTGGATGATATTTATATGTAGTACAACCTATGCAAACTGTATCAATTCACTTATGTATAATGATCATATAGCCCAGTTCCTTATTACCTATGGAGACTCATATGATCCATTTAGAAATTCCACTTAGTTTTCAAATTTTATATTTCACGTAGTGATGTTTTATCAATTTAAAATAAAATTATATTCTTTAAATATGTTATCCAATTTTTCATTTTATTTCACTAGAAATGTATAAAATTGGATGATATTTATATGTAGTACAACCTATGCAAACTGTATCAATTCACTTATGTATAATGATCATATAGCCCAGTTCCTTATTACCTATGGAGACTCATATGATCCATTTAGAAATTCCACTTAGTTTTCAAATTTTATATTTCACGTAGTGATGTTTTATCAATTTAAAATAAATTATATTCTTTAAATATGTTATCCAATTTTTCATTTTATTTCACTAGAAATGTATAAAATTGGATGATATTTATATGTAGTACAACCTATGCAAACTGTATCAATTCACTTATGTATAATGATCATATAGCCCAGTTCCTTATTACCTCTGAAGAATATAATCCATTTAGAAATTCATATACTAAAGACTATTTTTATAACGTGTGGGAATGGCCTAAAACCCTGTCCAAACGACTACGAGAAGGTAAACATATGAGAAATGAGAAGCCGTCTCATAAATCTAATCTTGATGTAGATGAGTTTTTTTTAGACTGAAGGCACATATCATATACACAGTTACTTAGTGTTCAAACTTCATAAGATCATGATTAACGAATGATTCTTAGAGTGAGGTTCTTAATAAAATATAAAAAACGGTCTCTTAATTTTTAAGTAAAAAAACTAAGAACCGATTCTTAACTTTTTTAGTTACAAGTTAAAAGACAATTTCTTATATTCCGCTAAGAACCTCCCATTAATCATGCTCTAGAGGTTTAACCATTACTTGTTTCTGAGAAGAGTAACAGCATTGCTCGCGCTTCCATTAAACGTGTTGCATGTTCTCATATTATAGCACTATTCTTTTCAAATTTGTTTCATTTTGGGTTGCAAATTCTTTAATATGATTATGATTTTGACATATTGTCAGCAAGAGCTCTCAAACAACAGCTTCTGATGCTAATGAGCAAGATAGTTTATCAGCTGTTACTAGTACTACTTCAAACAGATACATTAAGCCATATAAATTAAATAAAATTATAATTTCAAATAGAATGGTGGAGCTACATTTTAAGGAGATGCCGATGCCCACTCCAATAACTTTTGTTTTATTCTGTGATATAGAAAAGATGTATAAATACGAATAGTTAATTTAGTGGATGGGTTTGATAATGGCTCCGGTTTCGGATCTGTGGATCATTAATGCAGATAAATAAATAAAAACAAAAAACAAACAATGTGAAACCAAAAGCATAATTTTCTTGGGCGTTGAAAGAGTTTGTCAGTAGTCAGAAAACTCAAAGGGGCAAAAGGAGATAGTGGATTTGGTTTAAGTCAACAACTTGTTTTCAATTAAAATGTGACTGCTTGTGGAGTTGGCCTCTCTTGCATGTTAGGCATCATCACAATCTTTTTTTTTTGTAAACCAGGATGGGTTCGGACCTTCGGCCTTAATCTCCCCCCAGGTCCGGGACCGGCCGGCGCTGATACCGTGAACATGGCGTAAAGCACCCCTTCCCATGGGAATCGAACTAGGGGTGCAATGGAACCTACTCTAAGCACTAAACCAATCTTCCAAATTCCTTTATTTTCTATAAATTAAATATAAAAATACAGTTTATAAAATGAATAAGATTAACAAACAAAAAATATATATGAATAAGACATTGATGAAGCAATTTACCTACTAAATACATTGAGCCAGTTGGGATTTAAAATAAAATTGCTAGCCAGAATATATATGAATAAGACATTGATGAAGCAATTTACCTACTAAATACATTGAGCCAGTTGGGATTTAAAATAAAATTGCTAGCCAGAATATGATAATATATAAAAACAAGACTCACATGTTAACGAGCAAACTTCAACGTTCAAACTATATATTATAATTAACACCGGTCAAATCTTCTGAAATGAGGAGCAAGATTCAATGCAACCAATTATAAAAAAAAAACTTAAGAACATTACAAAAAGAACGAAATAATTTTCTTTAAAAAATAAGAATAAAAATCGCTGTGAATAAAAAAGGGACCCCACAGAGAAACTTCAACCCATGCAAAGGGTGTCCATGGACGAGAGAACAATAATGACGTGAATCACCTGTAATTGTATACCTCCAATCATTTGCAAACCCCATAAATATAAATCCTAAAAGCTCTCATTTCATTTTTGTAAAAACTCGAATAATAGAAAAGAAAAATAAAAACCCTTAAAAGACGGTCTTCACTTTTTGCATATTTCAACGCAATTGCTAGAAATTTTTACTCTGTTTTCCTTTTCCTATTTGTTTATATTTTTTTTTCTCATTGTTATTTTTTTTTTCTTACCCTCCCAAACCATTTGAAAACCCCGAGAAATAGAGAAACACACCTCTCTTTTTTCTCCTCTGCTTCACCGATGAGCTAATTAGAAATTAACAAAGCTGAAATCATCATTTTTTAGCAGTTTCAAAATCAGTTTCAAAAATCAAAACCAAACCCATTTCAGTTTCAAGCTCCTTCTTCCTCCTCTTCAGCTCCTTGGATTCTCGTTTTTTTTTGTCGATTCTGAATCTCGGTTTCTCCGTGCATCTCAAAGGAAGGGGGAAAAACTTTAAAACTACGGTTCTGGGTTTTAGCTTTTTCCCCTGAAAAGGTTGGATCTTTAACAGCTGGTCGTATCTGCATGGTTCAATCTTAATCTGGGTCTTCCTTGCTTCTTCCTTTTTAGTTTTTTTTTTTAATTTATCATTTAAAAAATGGGTACTTTTTGTCAGATTCTCATACAAATCTAAAGCTCTTGTTTTTAGTCCTTCCGATGTGTTCTATACACTCTCCCCTCTTTGCCTCTCTTTAGATCTGTTTCCAGATTCTGCTTGATCCATCTCCCTACTCAAAGCTACTAAAAAGGTCAGATCACTGTAAAGTTTCTCTCTTTTAAACTCTTTAACCTTCAATTTCAAGAGCTCTGAATCAAAGGTTTTGGCTTTCAAAAACCCCAATTTGATACTAGTTTGCGTTTTCAAATGTGCAGAGATTGAGCCTCAGATGATGCAAACGGCGTCGTATCTTTGCAGGGTTGTGTTTGTTATGTGTTGTGGAGGTGGAAATTGCTGAAACTCTTTTTGTCAATGGGATTGTGCCTTGAAGGTGTTCGTCGTATTGCCTGAGTGAATATGGGAAACGGAACTTCCCGCGTTGTCGGCTGTTTCGTGCCGTCCTACGAGAAAAACGGCGTCGATTCGGAGTTTCTTGAGCCTTTAGACGAAGGTTTAGGGCATTCCTTTTGCTACGTTAGGCCGAGCATCTTCGAGTCTCCGGACATCACTCCCTCTAACTCCGAGAGGTTCACCATTGACTCAAGCACGCTTGACTCCGAGACGCTCAGTGGATCTTTCCGAAACGAGGTCGTTCTTGATGATCCTTCCTTCTTGAATAGACACAACAGTAAAGGTTTGGGGGAAACAACGTTTAAGGCGATCTCAGGTGCTTCGGTTAGTGCCAATGTGTCTACTGCTAGGACTGGGAATCAAACGGCATTGTGTTCAAGTGACGTGTTGGAGCCTGCTGCTACATTTGAGAGCACGTCTTCTTTTGCTTCGATTCCTTTGCAGCCGCTCCCTCGTGGTGGTTCTGGACCGTTGAACGGTTTCATGTCAGGGCCTCTAGAGAGAGGTTTTGCGTCTGGTCCGTTGGATAGGAACAACGGTTTCATGTCAGGGCCTATAGAGAAAGGAGTAATGTCTGGTCCTCTTGATGTATCTGATAAATCTAATTTCTCGGCGCCGCTTTCTTTTCGACGTAGAAAGCCTCGGTTTCAGCGGTTTATGAGGAGTGTCAGCGGACCAATGAGAAGTACATTAGCAAGAACATTCTCCAGACGGTCTGGAGGTGGTTTAAGCTGGATGCAACGGTTCTTCTTGCATCCAGAGAGTAGAGTGTCCTGGCCTGGGGGGAAAGAAGGTAAACTACATGGTGAAGACCACCCGGAGAGTTGTCTAGAGAGCAACCGTCATTTGCAGTGGGCTCATGGGAGAGCTGGAGAAGACAGGGTTCATGTTGTGCTTTCGGAGGAACAAGGATGGCTCTTCATAGGGATATATGATGGGTTTAGCGGACCGGATGCTCCGGACTTCGTGATGAGTCATTTGTACAAAGCTATAGACAAGGAACTGGAAGGTCTTCTCTGGGTTTACGACGAGCCATCTGAAGATAATCCATTGCAGCCAGACCAGGAACCTCATTCTACACAGGAAACTATCAGTGAACAGCATGCAAAGTCAGTACTAGAAGTAAGTGAAGAGGTTACTGATGCCGACACTCAGATTGCTGATGGTCCACCTGGAAATTTAGCAGGTCCTGGCAAGAAAAGTACAAGACTTTACGAGCTACTTCAATTGGAACGTTGGGATGGAGAAGAACATTCTCATGGAGAAAGTGTAGCTGTAAATGATATGACCAATCCATCTACTTCAGGTGGAAATGATCAGTGTACCAACGAGAACACCGTTCTTGATGAGATTCCAAACTCAGGGCAACTCCATGGCACTAAAAAATCACAGATAAGCTCAAAGATAAGAAGAATGTACCAAAAACAAAAGTCTTTACGGAAAAAGCTGTTTCCATGGAGTTATGATTGGCACAGGGAAGAAGAAGGGACGACTTGCCTTGAAGAGAAGATCGTAGAGTCATCAGGACCGATTAGGAGACGCTGGTCAGGAACCGTAGACCATGATGACGTGCTAAGAGCAATGGCTAGAGCACTAGAAAGCACTGAGGAGGCTTACATGGAAATGGTGGAGAAGTCTCTTGACATAAACCCGGAGCTTGCGCTAATGGGTTCATGTGTTCTCGTAATGCTAATGAAGGATCAAGATGTTTACGTGATGAATGTTGGTGATAGTAGAGCTATCTTGGCTCAAGAGAGGCTCCATGATCGTCATTCTAATCCAGGGTTTGGAGTTGAGGAAGGTATGGGGCATAAGAGTAGGTCGAGAGAGTCGCTAGTGCGTATGGAACTAGATAGAATATCAGAAGAGTCTCCAATACACAATCTAACCACTCAGATTAGTGTCTCGAACAAAAACAGAGATGTGACTTCTTACCGGTTAAAGATGAGAGCTGTTCAACTCTCAAGTGACCATAGCACAAGTGTGGAAGAGGTAAACTAAGTTTATGATTTGCCAAATTCAATCATAGCTCTCTGATTTGTTTATGTGTTTTCAGGAAGTTTCGAGAATTAGATCCGAACATCCAGAAGATGAGCAGTCCATACTCAAAGACAGAGTCAAAGGCCAGCTCAAAGTCACTAGAGCTTTCGGTGCTGGATTTCTCAAAAACGTAAGAGAGACAAATCCTCCTCAAAACTTTCATAACCAAAGTACTTTCCGTCTCTGAATAATTAATGTTGTTTGCAGCCGAGTTTCAACGAAGCTTTGCTTGAGATGTTCAGAGTAGACTACATTGGAACAGATCCGTACATCAGCTGCGAACCGTGTACTGTCCATCACAGGCTGACTTCAAGCGATCGGTTCTTGGTTTTATGCTCAGATGGACTGTATGAATACTTCAGCAACGAAGAGATAGTTGCTCACGTGACTTGGTTCATTGAAAACGTTCCTGATGGTGATCCTGCTCAATACCTCATTGCAGAGCTTCTCTCTCGTGCAGCCACCAAGAACGGTAACAGTTTTGAACATCAAATGGATTTAGTAGAGTTTTTTTAGTTAACAGCCGGTTTGTGGTGTATGTTGTAGGGATGGAGTTTCATGATCTGTTGGATATACCTCAAGGAGATAGAAGGAAGTACCATGATGATGTCTCTGTGATGGTTGTGTCACTTGAAGGAAGGATTTGGCGATCGTCTGGACAATATTATCCTGAGAGAAAACCAAAATTCAATAGATGAATTTAACAACCAGTTGAACAAAAAAAAAGAAGTTAAGGTGTAATTGGGTTATTGTTTTCAAACAATCTTTCAATTTCGAAAAAGTAAAAGAAGGAAAGGTCTAAGTCTATTTATATTGCTTCCATAACCTCATCTTTGTTTTCAATAGAAGGTTAGATAAAATTGGTTAAATGTAGATGATAATTCGAGAGAAATTGATAGGCGGTAACTAATTGTTTTATAAAGAAGTATCGACTTAGCGGATTATTTGGGGTTTAGGTGTTAACGGATATTGATATACATTTACATATATGTTAAATATATTTTTTTTTTTGCTCAGTTATAAATTTGTTTTGATGAACTATAAAAACTAGTATAGAAAAAATATTTACACAAATTTATGGATTTGTACTAATATTATTAGTTAATTAAATAAATTTAGATCAGTTTTTTAACTCTTTATACTAACGGATTAAACTGATATGAATTGTATAAATCGGATATTTTAAAAATTATACAAATCTCTTTCTACTGCTTCTGCATCCATGATCTTGTTCTCAACACAACAACTAAACATCCATCATAAAGGTTTGAGGAGGTTTCTTATATATTATCATTGGAGTATCTGAGAGAAAAAGAGGGTTTCTATCCACATCACTTTTGGAGTCTCTGAGCGAGAAAGAGGTTTTGTCACTCAACTTCGTCTCTTGGTCGGTTATAGGAGTCAGGCGCGTATGAGTCGTTGTGAGCCGTTAATTCACGATATTTCGTCTTTATTCGTATTGACTGTTTTGGGCGGAGGAAATCAAAAACTGCCTTCTTCTCCCTTTATTCAATGGTTGCTCACCATACGATTCACTATGTTGTCTCTTCGAAGCCTCACTAGCTTCGTCGCTCTCCCATCGCGAATCAAGCCCTCTCCGTATTCCCGTCGTCCTCAGTTCGCTGCCGTCTCACCGAGGCTGCTGCAGCTTTTGAAGTAGTCTCCGGAGAGTCAGACCGTGAGATTGCCAGTAGCTTGACTGAGCTCCAAAACAGCGGTGGCTGGAAGGTGGAACCAGAGCAGCTTCCTCCTCCCACGGCGGAAGGAGAAGCTGAAAAGGAAGAAGAAGAAGAGAGGATTTCGAGTGTCCATGTTCCTCGTGAGAAGTACATCAACGTCTCCAAGTCTGATCTCGTTAACGCCGTTGTAACGACGTTACTCGATTCACAAGACGGAGACGCTGACATCTTTCTCCTCCTTGCCACGTAAGCTGACTTTTTATAAAAATCCTTAAGCTAACGCCATTTGGCATCTTAGGCTTCGAATGTTTTAATCCGCACCGCAGTTAACAGTAACAAAATTTTTTACATTTTATAACTGTTAGAACCGCAGTTGTACCGCTTGTCCCACACCTAGACCATTCGGAGCCTTAGTTAGTTACTAATTTGAATCTCTCTCGCTTTAGGTGCTTGGACTCTATCCTTCACGCTGAGCACAAGAAGGTCTTAGAGCAGATGAGAACCGATTTCGTCGCCACTCAGTCTCTCGAGAAGGTAAACATTGAAGAAGAGAACTCTACTACTTCAGGTAGAGAGATTGACTCAGATGAGGAAGTTAACTCGAAAGCTGAAGCTGAGAGCGTCGTTAATGGATACGAGGGTTTATCGCTCCCTCTGGCTGATGGTTTTGATATTTGGAACTTTTTGATTTCCACTGGCAAACAAGCAAAGAGACGTTCCGCTGAAAGGTATTACAAACTATCCGAAGGAAGGATCGCTATGCAAATGATAGTCTGAGTATAGATTGGTGATATTTTTTTGAATGCAGTGTTAGTGCTGCGACTCGGTTCCAGCGTTCCTTTATTCAGCTTCTCGACAGTGCCGGTTTTGAAGAGCTTTCTGCTAGGGATTTGGCTTTGACGTCGGCTCTCAACACGGATTACCTTCTTACTTTGCCTGTTTACGTTGACTGGAACAAGGCATCAGAGTCCAATGCTATTGTTTTCAGGTTTAATTTAATACATCTTTTGATGCGTTTGTACATTTTGCTATCTAGCTTTGAATACTGCAAACCACTTCTATTACCCTCTTGGGTCTGTGTAAGAACATTTAGTAACTTCCTAGTGTCTGCGGTAGGTTTTGTGGTCCAAATTTATTTATTAATTGTAGAGCGTATTTCAGGGTTCATGTTCAGTTTGCAAACGTTGGCGTCTTGTCGGAGAATCTGCTCATGAATTAATCTTTTTAATAGGCGTGGATATGCAACTGAGAAGCAGAAGGGTTTGTTACTTGTGGAGAAGCTAGACTATATCCAGTCTGTAGTTCTACGAGGAATCTTCTCTACTATTTCAAAACCCCTGAGAAAAGTTGGAAAATTGATAAACAAGGTCTGACCCCTCTTAAATGAGGCAAATAACTATGTTATTTAGTTGATAAACTTCAATAACGTTTTTTTTTCCTCAAAAATTTCATGAACAGGCATTAAGTGAGGCTTCCCAAACTCAAGAAATTCAAGATTTGTCAGAGAGAATGAAAGTTTGGCTCAAGGAGTTGTCTCTTTTCAAGGAATCATATCTAGACCTAGCCCAAACCTCTGATAAGTTCTTGGAAGGTGAGTCCCTCTCAGATTCAGTCCTCCCAATGCGGTTAGCAGCAAAAAGAGCAGTCAGTCGCTATGAAGGGCTTCTCACACCTGTTGGTCCTCGTGAAAGGCTCTTCAGAAAGTTGCTCACATGGATTGGTTTCATTTCTCCTGGTTATGAAACACCATTCCAGCTAGCTAATGATAGTAATGCATCTGAACCTTATTTGAGGTGTGTGTCTTATTATTCCCAGTCATCTTTCTCACTAAATCATGTTTTGGTCTCTGGTTGCTGAGTGGGAAGAATCTCTACGTGAATATAGATAAATTTTCCAAGGCTTAGTTTGGGATTTGATTGCTCCAATGAACCTGCATATGTTCACTTAGTGTAAACAAGTGTTAATCTGATTAGAATTAATGTCTTGACTCAGGCCAATTTACTTGTCAAGGATGACTCTGGGTGATATATGGAAACCTGCTTCAAAGAAAGCTTGCGGAAATGATATGTGGAAAAGGATAAAAACTTCGGTTTCCATTCTTTTATCACCGTCAACTCTGCAGGTATTACTTTTCTAAGCAAATAATGTAATTTGCTCGGTCTCTAGTGCACTGTTCTATGCACATGATCAAAGTTTTTAAATGACTCTGTTTGTTTATGACTCTTTGGTGAATAGGAGCCTGCATTTGAGGAACTAATTTTGCTTTACACGATGGATGCTGGTGAAAAAGGCGATAAGAATGAAGATGAAACCCGATCATCATTACAACTGGAGATATTTGAAAGAATTCCAATTCCAGATTTACCTGTAAGAATATTACATCTACATTATGAGTGTCTCTTCTCATGAGCTTTTACTGTAGTTTTCACCAACATTTTTCTGTTTTATCCAGGTAATTTTCCCTCACAGGAAGCTTTACTTCCGCATCATTGATACAGTAAGTGTGGTTGCATGATTGATGCACTCAGTTTTACTATATCTTATCTATGTTGACTAATTACTTCAAATCTTTTGTTAGGTACGTCTGGATATCGCCAGTATTTTGGGACTTACGGCATACTTTGTGAACTACAAGTTTGAGAACATCTCATCATCCCCGTATGTCTCCTTATACACTCTTCTCTGTTTGCGAATTGTTTTTGACTTCACATTATTTGCAATATAGGTCAGCATTCTTTCTTGATGTGATCGCCGTAACTGCTCTGGTAATCTACGCAACACGTGTGGTTTTGGGTTACAAGCAGACATGGGACAGATATCAAGTGAGTTGTTTAGTAAAAACCCAAACTCGTATTCCCTTCACTACAATTGGTTAAAACTGTTCTGATTTTGAAAAATCTCCCTTCCTCAGTTGCTAGTAAACAAGACGCTTTATGAGAAAACATTAGCCAGTGGCTTTGGCTCTGTTCACTTCCTTTTGGATGCCTCGGAGCAGCAACAGGCAACACCTCCTTATTCCTCAATTTACCTCGACACGAAAAATCTTTTACTAATGGTTTTTAACTCGCTATCTGCGCAGTACAAGGAGTCAATATTGACATATGCAATTATCCTTCAAGCCGGAAAGAATCAGGTTCTACATAATGCCATGTCTTACCAAGAAATTCAAGATTTGTCAGAGAGAATGAAAGTTTGGCTCAAGGAGTTGTCTCTTTTTAAGGAATCATATCTAGACCTAGCCCAAACCTCTGATAAGTTCTTGGAAGGTGAGTCCCTCTCAGATTCAGTCCTCCCAATGCGGTTAGCAGCAAAAAGAGCAGTCAGTCGCTATGAAGGGCTTCTCACACCTGTTGGTCCTCGTGAAAGGCTCTTCAGAAAGTTGCTCACATGGATTGGTTTCATTTCTCCTGGTTATGAAACACCATTCCAGCTAGCTAATGATAGTAATGCATCTGAACCTTATCTGAGGTGTGTGTCTTATTATTCCCAGTCATCTCACTAAATCATGTTTTGGTCTCTGGTTGCTGAGTGGGAAGAATCTCTACGTGAATATAGATAAATTTTCCAAGGCTTAGTTTGGGATTTGATTGCTCCAATGAACCTGCATATGTTCACTTAGTGTAAACAAGTGTTAATCTGATTAGAATTAATGTCTTGACTCAGGCCAATATCCTTGTCAAGGATGACACTAGGTGATATATGGAAACCTGCTTCAAAGAAAGCCTGCGGAAATGATATGTGGAAAAGGATAAAAACTTCGATTTCCATTCTTTTATCACCCTCAACGCTGCAGGTATTCTTTTTCTATGCAAATAATGTAATTTGCTCGGGTCTCTAGTGCACTGTTCTATGCACATGATCACAGTTTTTAGATGACTCTTGTTTGTTTTTGACTCTTTTGGTGAATAGGAGCCTGCATTTGAGGAACTAATTTTGCTTTACACGACGGATGCGGGTGAAAAAGGGGATAAGAATGAAGATGAAACCCGATCATCATTACAACTGGAGATATTTGAAAGAATTCCAATTCCTGATTTACCTGTGAGAATATTACATCTACATCATGAGTGTCTCTTCTCATGAGCTTTTTACTGTAGTTTTCACCAACATTTTTTCTGTTTTATCCAGGTAATTTTCCCTCACAGGAAGCTTTACTTCCGCATCATTGATACAGTAAGTGTGGTTGCATGATTGATGCACTCAGTTTTACTATATCTTATCTATGTTGACTAATTACTTCAAATCTTTTGTTAGGTACGTCTGGATATCGCCAGTATTTTGGGACTTACGGCATACTTTGTGAACTACAAGTTTGAGAACATCTCATCATCCCCGTATGTCTCCTTATACACTCTTCTCTGTTTGCGAATTGTTTTTGACTTCACATTATTTGCAATATAGGTCAGCATTCTTTCTTGATGTGATCGCCGTAACTGCTCTGGTAATCTACGCAACACGTGTGGTTTTGGGTTACAAGCAGACATGGGATAGATATCAAGTGAGTTGTTAGTAAACCCAAATTCATACTCCCTTTACCACAGTTGATTAAAGGTGTTCTGATTTTGAAAATCTCCCTTCCTCAGTTGCTAGTAAACAAGACGCTTTATGAGAAAACCTTAGCCAGTGGCTTTGGCTCTGTTCACTTCCTTTTGGATGCCTCGAGCAGCAACAGGCAACACCTCCTTATTCCTCAATTTACCTCGACACGAAAAATCTTTTACTAATGGTTTATAACTCGCTATCTGCAGTACAAGGAATCAATATTGACATATGCAATTATCCTTCGAGCCGGAAAGAATCATCTTCTCTCTTGTGATATACAGTTTGAAAGCAGAGTTTTACAGATTTTTTTTAAATTCTCAGAGCTCGAGGGGTTGAGATTTTGTAAAGACAAAGACTCCTCCACCTCCAACAGATCGACCCAAGAGCATGTTGTTATCAAGATAAGAGAGATAATACAATCCACCTACAGATCTCCTGCAGTAGAGGAACATCTTTAGCATCCATAGCTCGTGTATGTTAAATCAGTAATGGTAATAAAGTTATCTTATCTACCTTCCTGGACTGGTTGCGGTTACTGGAATCTGAGCATTGAAAGTACGTATAAACTGCAAAATCTGAAGTAGAAAAAAAAACGGTAAGAGTTATTATCTTTGGTCTTTCTAGGGCAGAGAGGTTTTCTCTTAACCTGAAGGTTTAAGAATGAGCGTGGAAGAATTGCAGGTGCGAGAAGAGATTGAACCTGCTCATTGATATTAATGTTTCTAACACTTATCTGCAAAAAAAAGTTCAATTCAGATTTACTTCTGGCGATAGACTAATACTGAAAAGATTTGAAAGCAGAGAACCAAGTAACCAACCTCTTCAAACTGAAGGTAGATGTTTCTACTAGAGACCTTATCGAACTTGGCAGTAACAACAAGTGTTGCACCTTCTTGCTCCTGCCATGGATTTTGTTTCATTTTTATAGCAAATGTGAAGAACTAAAAGGGGTAGAGAAGAAGCAGGAACCTCTAACAAGCTTGGAACACTCCACTGAACAACATTCCTGATAATCCCACCGTCTGATTGATCTCTGCACTCAAACTTCTGAAAGATCTGACCAACCTGATCCAAAAAACCAAACAAACGATTAAAACAGAAACAATGTCTCTATCCACTCTCTTATCATCAACAAACACCTGGAAGAAAGGAAATCTTGAGGCAGCTTCAAAGAGAACAACAACATCAGGTGCAGATGTATATTGTAACCTCCATGTTCCATCTAACTTCACTAGATCAATGGCTTCACCGCCGTTAAACCCTTCCACAGTCACCTGAAAAGTTTCTACCAAAATCCAAACTCATTACAAACAAATCCAAGCTCCATATCACACAGCAATAATATCCACACACAGTTACTGTACCAGAGCCTCCTCTATAACAGAGCGTTGGTCAGAAGTGGCAGTGAGTCCTCGTTGAGTTTCTTGAACAGCTCTGAGTAGATCGTGTTTCTTGTATTCTAAGTCAAGTTCACTGTCCACGACCTGAGTTATTACTACCGAAACATACTAAAATCATTTTTTTTACAGACAGTAAAAGACAATGTGCAGAGACACCAAACCTTAGCTGTCGTGTCTACTCGACATGAAAATCTCTTTCTATGATCGGTATTGAAGTTTAGGCCAAAAGGTTTCATTTTACAAACGCCAGGCACTGAAGACGCTGGGCAAGAGATGAAAGTCGCAGACGCAATTCGATCCATTAGAGGCAGCGAACGATCACCACACAGAACCGGATAAGCTTTGACGAAGATAAAAAAAAAAAAAAAAAATTGCTTCTCCACAATTCAATTTTGCTTACAAGTAGTAATGTCTTTATGGAAAAAATAAATAAAGAAAATTCAGGCGATACCTTCAAAGCTCGAAAGCTAATTCGACAATGGTGAGAGAAAAAAAGAAGCAAACTGTGTTTTGATTTTGTCAGTCGACTAATGTACTCATTTGCACGAAGTCGTGGCCTTATATTGACCTCACACTAAACCGGCTTGAGCTAAACTGAACCGGATGGCTCAAAAGTTTTGAACATTTAATCAATGGAACTGAAAAAATCAATGACTAGATATCCATAAGTATCAAATCTCATGAGAGTAGTAAGAACATGATGATGCTTAAAGGACTAACAAACCATCAGAATGGCAATGTACAACAAAAGCAAGGACACGTGTGTATCTCTTCTCATCTATCAGCATAACATTTTGTAAAAACTTAGCCATTGTTGTCTGGTTGGTGATCAGCATCATCATCATCTCCATCTCCAAGGTTAACCCATGGAAGCATCGACTCTAAAAACACAGCCAATGGATTCCTATTCGCCACATCACGTACCGGTGGTGCTTGCTGTTGCTGGTGATGACCACCACCGCCTCCTCCCATTCTAGGATCAGCCACAAAGTTCTGCAAGTTGTCTGGAGGAAGAGTCGGCACCGTATCAGAGAAATCATGTATTGACATATGCAATTATCCTTCAAGCCGGAAAGAATCAGGTTCTACATAATGCCATGTCTTACCAAGGAGTTCAAGATAGATGCGAGAGATTCTTGTATGACAATTTCAAAATAAAGGTGAGCTCTAATAGCAACATTACTAGACCTTGTAGCTGATGACTGACTAACTAAACTACATACAGGTTGAGATGCGAGTAGAAAAAGCTATAAGCACGTTGGTGAGACTCTGGTCTAGTAACAGAGACATTAATCGATGGCAAGACCAATCTACAAGCTGTTCCTTGTCCTCAGGCTTATGTCTCTCTTAAAGAAATTTGGAACGGTCTTCTTGGTTGATCCAGTAACATTTTTTTGCTTTTGTTGTAACAATATCTCAACAGTAAAAACCCGAATAGGTTGTTTATACATAAACATAATCTACTAACATAATAAAGTTCATCTTCTCTCTGTGATATACAGTTTGAAAGCAGAGTTTTACAGATTTTTTTTAAATTCTCAGAGCTCGAGGGGTTGAGATTTTGTAAAGACAAAGACTCCTCCACCTCCAACAGATCGACCCAAGAGCATGTTGTTATCGAGATAAGAGAGGTAATACAATCCTCCCACAGATCTCCTGCAATAGAGAAACATCTTTTTACCATCCATAGCTCGTGTATGTTAAATCAGTAATGGTAATAAAGTTATCTTATCTACCTTCCTGGACTGGTTGCGGTTACTGGAATCTGAGCATTGAAAGTACGTATAAACTGCAAAATCTGAAGAAGAAGAAAACGGTAAGAGTGTTATTAGCTTTGGTCTTTCTAGGCAGAGAGGTGTTTTGTCTTAACCTGAAGGTTTACGAAGGAGCGTGGAAGAATTGCAGGTGCGAGAAGAGCTTGAACTTGCTCATTGATATTAATGTTTCTAACACTTATCTGCAAAAAAAAGTTAAATTCAGATTACTACTTCTGGTGATAGACTAATACTGAAAGCTATGAAAGCAGACTAACCTCTTCAAACTGAAGATAGATGTTTCGACTAGAGACCTTATCGAACTTGGCAGTAACAACAAGTGTTGCACCTTCTTGCTCCTGCCATGGATTTTGTTTCATTTTTATAGCAAATGTGAAGAACTAAAAGGGGTAGAGAAGAAGCAAGAAACCTCTAACAAGCTTGGAACACTCCACTGAACAACATTCCGAATGATCCCACCGTCTGATCGATCTCTGCACTCAAACTTCTGGAAGATCTGACCAACCTGATCAAAAACCAAACAAACGATCAAAAACAGAAACTCAGAACAATGTCTCTTTGATCAATCAACACCACCTGAAAGAAGGGAAATCTTGAGGCAGCTTCAAAGAGAACAACAACATCAGGTGCAGATGTATACTGTAGCCTCCATGTTCCATCTAACTTCATTAAATCAATGGCTTCACCCCCGTTAAACCCTTCTACAGTCACCTGAAAAGTTTCTACCAAATCCAAACTCATTAAAAACAAATCCAAACTCCATACCATACATCAACCATCATATCTCACACAGTGACTGTACCAGAGCCTCCTCGATGACAGAGCGTTGATCAGAAGTGGCAGTGAGTCCTCGTTGAGTTTCTTGAACAGCTCTCAGTAGATCATGTTTCTTGTATTCTAAGTCAAGTTCACTGTCCACGACCTGAGTTATTACTACCGAAACATTACTTAAACCATTTGTTTCAGACGAGCAAAAGAAAATGTGCAGGGAGACCAAACCTTAGCTGCTGTCGTGTTTACTCGACAAGAAAATCTCTTTCTATGATCGGTATTGATGTTTAGGCCAAAAGGTTTGATCCTACAAACGCGAGGCGTTGAAAACGCTGGGCAAGAGATAGCCGCAGACGCAATTCGGTCCATTAGAGGCAGCGAACGATCACCACACAGAACCGGATAAGCTTTGACGAAGATAAAAAAAAAAAAAAAAAATTGCTTCTCCACAATTCAATTTTGCTTACAAGTAGTAATGTCTTTATGGAAAAAATAAATAAAGAAAATTCAGGCGATACCTTCAAAGCTCGAAAGCTAATTCGACAATGGTGAGAGAAAAAAAGAAGCAAACTGTGTTTTGATTTTGTCAGTCGACTAATGTACTCATTTGCACGAAGTCGTGGCCTTATATTGACCTCACACTAAACCGGCTTGAGCTAAACTGAACCGGATAGCTCAAAAGTTTTGAACATTTAATCAATGGAACTGAAAAAATCAATGACTAGATATCCATAAGTATCAAATCTCATGAGAGTAGTAAGAACATGATGATGCTTAAAGGACTAACAAACCATCAGAATGGCAATGTACAACAAAAGCAAGGACACATGTGTGTATCTCTTCTCATCATTCAGCAAAAACATTTTGTAAAAACTTAGCCATTGTTGTCTGGTTGGTGATCACCATCATCATCTCCCTCTCCAAGGTTAACCCAAGGAAGCATCGACTCTAAAAACACAGCCAACGGATTCCTATTCGCCACATCACGTACCGGTGGTGGTGCTTGTTGGCCTCCTCCTCCTGCAGCCACTTGATCTCCTCCCATTCTCGGATCAGCAGCCACAAAGTTCTGCAAGTTGTCTGGAGGAAGAGTCGGCACCGTATCAGAGAAATCATGTATTGATAAATGAGAGTACCTGAAAAAAATGATCATCAGTTCTAAAAATCCCAAAAAGGAAACTAAAAAGAAGAAGTTGAGACACACTTACTCGTTATGCTTAGCAGGGAAAGCTTCTTCCTTCACACTCAAGAAATCCTCTGCGTCGCTCTCCTTCTCATCCAACTGCTTAATAACCAACTCAGCAGCGCTCTTGAGAAGCTTCTGAACATCGGGAAGCCTCCATATAAGGTAGTTCCTCTCCACGTAGATGCTAATAAGATGATCCAGCGACGGGTTCTTCGACTGATCAGACCTGAAGTAATAATGCTTGAGCATCTTCCCCACGCCTGATCCTTCAAAGGCACCTTATCCACAAGCTTCTTGAGCACAGTCGGGTGAAGCTTCAGAGCTTGCATCATGAGATCTAACGAGCTTGACTTTGATGTATCCGAGGAAGTAGACTCCGTCTTCTCGAGGTAAACTCTGGCTATAGCAAGCGAGTACGAGAAGTTAGGGAAGAGCCACAAAGAGTTCTCGCTATGATACTCCTCTGAAAACTCCTCCAACCACGCATACTCCTCTGCTCTCAGAGCAATAGTCAACACAAAACAATGCGCCAACGGGGTTATCCGTGTCCAGGGACAGCAGCAGCTTGCAAACCTCTAAAGCTGATCTATGACATCCGCGCCTGTCCATGTTCCTCATGTGAGCGAAAAGGGTCGTGAAGAAGGGCTTGTTTGTGTCGTGAGCGAACTTCAAGCGACAGTTACCGTTGAAGGGAGTGAACATAGGATGCCACGCACGCTCCAGACCGTACAAGCATTTTCCTATTGCATCTGCGGACATCTGATGGTCTCCGGCGAACTTGAAGTAGTCTGCCATGGTTATAAGCGAGTCGATATGGTAAGGGTTGTTGATGAGGACGCTGGCTACGCCGTTCAGGTCGTGGAGGTTCTGCGCGGCTTGGAAGGCTCTCTGAGCTTGCTCGTAGGAGGATGAGTGGGTGTATCTGAAGTAGTTGTAACCATCTTTAGTCTCGAGAAACTCCATGGAGAAAGAACGATCCCAACGAGCCCAATTCTCCATTGGTGTAATCAGAACGGTTTTTGTGATGTGATGGACTCCTCCACGTCTTCCTCCACGTACCTGCCTAGAGGGCCCGCCACCAGCACCGGCTTGGGTGCTGCTCTCGAGTGATCTAACGACCTTTGAGCCGTACATTCTCCTTAACTCGTTTTCGAGGTTCAGGTACTTGGGGTCTATCTCCAACACTGGTCTTGAAGAAGAAGAAGAAGAAGAAGAAGGCTTTGTTTCTTGAACCTCTTCTTGGATAGAGTTGGTTCCGAGAGAGAGCGCTTCTAAGGTTTCATCAAAAGTGGTTTCAGACTTCACCACCACGTTGGAGCGACTCTCTTTGGGTTTCTTCTTGTTCTTCTTTTTCTTCGACTTGTTCTTTGAAGAAGGAGGCTGAACGGTGTCAGCTTCTTCATCCTTCTTCTTCTCCTCGTCATCTATCTCTGCCTCCTGTAATCAAACCAACACAAAAAGATCATATTTTTAATTATTATGGATTAGCTTCAGACATAAAAGACCAAACCTTTACAATCTCAAACATCAATTTCAATCATGTAATAACAAATTCAACATCACGATTCGAAATACGAGAAATCGACCAAAGAATCTAATATACCTTTTCGGATTCAGGATCTTCATCGCCATCGTTCAAGAGATCAAAAGGATTAATCGAAGAACGGTTTCTCGAGCCACCGAGCTGCTCTTCGTCTTCGTCGTCTTCTTCTTCTTCTTCGTCGTGATGATTCTGGAGTTTCGATTCTTCGTGTTCCTTGAGAACCTTCTTCAACAACCTCCCAGACATGGCTGCTCCTGCTTCTTCGTAGGCTCAAAATCCGAGAACGTCGATTTAAGACGGCGGAGAGAACCGACGATATGCTTCGCTTCTATCTCCAGACTCAATTGACCTTTAGAAGGTATCTTTCCGGTTTATTACTTAAATCGATATGGTTTAGTCAATTATACCGAATCAAATTCATTAACCGGTCAAGTAGAGAGAACGACGTCGTTTCTTCCCCATATTAGCTTCCTTTTGTCCCACGATTAGCTGCATTAATCAAACTCGTCAATGGTGCAAAGCAAGGTGTAAAGATGTAGGGTTTAACTAAATTATACTACTAAAGTTCAAATTTGGACCGCAGAGAAAGTGGTTAGTTTTATAATTATTGAGAATCTGATTGATTAGTTTAGAATCCTATGCTTTCTGCTAAGCTAATAATTAGAGTCACCGCTAATTATCTCCTACTTTTACTTGATATAAAGTAATCTAAATCACAAATTCACTTTGATTATGACTCTCTTTAACTCTCCCCACGCTCAGAATTTTTATCATTATTTGTCTTCATCTCTGCTTGACAACTTGCACTTATTAACTTTTGGATATTATATTTGATCAAAGTAACCATAACTTTCATTTTGCATATAGTTAATAGTCAAAATTTTCATCATTACGATAAAAATCATAATCCAATCGATTTGAATAATTTTGTAATCACTCTTTACGAACTTTCTCTATCGCTGTTTAATAGTATAGATATATAGATAATTTCCGCCAAAAGTAGAAATAAACAGAAGACACTAATCATAGCAGTGATCAAAGTGGGCCCATACACGCCACACAGAACCCAGCCCAAAAGCCCAACAATTTATATAAACTAACACTCTCCTCTCCTGATCATCGTCAACAACGTCCTCCAACATCGACAAAATGAATCGGAACTTAAGAAACGCCATCATCGCATTCCTTGCTCCACTCCCTTCCATCGTCTTCTACCTCTCCTTCCTCCGTAGCTACTCTTCAACCCTCGATCCCGAGCTCTCCTACATCCACTCATGGTGTTCGAACCACCCGCTTCTTCTCGCAAACCTTCTCTTCTTCTTCAACGTCAATTTCCTCTTCTGGGTCATCGGTTTACTCCAATCCAGCCACTGGGTACGCGTCAATTTTCCCTAAAACACAACCCATATCTCAAAGTTTTGAAATTTAATCTTTCTAAAAACGTCATTTTTTTTTTGCAGATGATCGATGTGTATTGGACTGTGATACCTGTAATGCTGGTTCACTACTTCGCGTCGCATCCGTTGGGAGAGTACAACAAGTGGAGATCCATGGTTGTCGTGATCCTGACATGGGTTTGGAGTGTTCGGTTGACTCATAACTACTTCCGGCGGGAAAATTGGGAGTGGGGCGCTAGAGAAGACTGGAGGTTCAACGACTTGCGGAAACAGTACGGGAAACACTGGTGGTGGCTCTCTTTCTTCTCCGTCTACGTTTCTCAGCAGGTAAGATCCACCAACTGTTCGATGAATTGCCTCAACGAGCTTTAGAGAAGAGTAGATTCTCATTTGGTTCTTTTGTTGTCTCTTTTTTGTGAAAATTTGCTCAGATCTTCCTTATTGGGATATGTCTACCTTTATACATCATCCACTCCGTTGATGCCCCTTTGAATATTTGGGACTTTGTTTCCTCGGCCATCTGTTTGACTGGCATTGTCATGGCCTACTTCGCCGACACGCAGCTCCACGAGTTTGTAACCCAAAACCAGAAGCTGAAGGAGCAAGGGAAGCCCAAAATCCCCAATCTCGACACGGGTTTGTGGTATTACTCGAGGCATCCTAATTACTTGGGTGAACAGTTGTGGTGGTGGGGACTGGTCGTGTTTGCTTGGAACCTTGGTCAAGGATGGACTTTGATAGGTGCGTTGGTCAATACTCTGTGTTTGGTCTATGTAACAATCCTTGTTGAGCGTCGGATGGTGAAACAAGAATACAGAGCTGAAGCTTATAGAGCGTATCAGAAGACAACTTCTGTGTGGATTCCATGGTTCAAGTCTAAGGTTGCTGCTGCTGCTGCCAGTAAAGATAAGAGCACTTGAATATTATTGGCATGATTAGTTTGTTTCAGTGTCGTCTCTACCAATCCTTCAACTGTGTATTATTGGCATTGTTTTTTTTTTATCTTTGTTGTGTCTTTGTGTTGCTTCGTTTTGTCTATGAAAATTTGTATTAAAATGGGTTTGGAGAGGGGTCTAAATAGTGTTATTTATATATGGAGTTTATTTAATTTATTTAGCTTCAGTATTTTTTCTTTAATAAAATAAGTAAATAATATTTACGATTCTGCTTGTAACCGCTAATATGATATTCTAGTTGTTTTTTCGTTATATATTTTCAGCAAAATTAAAATTGAAAAGCATATGCCAATAATGATATTCCAGTTGCTGTTTCGTTGTATATTTTCAGCAAAATTAAAATTAAAAAGCATATGCCAAATCAGTTGGATATTGATAAACATATACATTAGAATATACCTCAGGAATATTTTATCAAATCTTCGTAGAAAATCAATTCAATGCCCTATAAAAACAGAGTCGAATGTGATTATTCACTTCTCACTTTGATCAAGTTACATATTCACCAAACAAAAAAAAACACACAATGTGGAAAATACTAGCCTTATTCTATGTGTCTTTGATCTGCCTAGGTCTCTCGGTTTCACCGGTAGACGCCTACGGTAGAAGGCAACTTCGGTTTAATTCCAATGGCCGGTTTAAAATTCTGCAAGTGTCAGATATGCACTACACGGTTTTGGCAAAGAGACGCAATGCTCAAACGTAACACCCGAAGAATTGCCTTACTGCTCTGATCTCAACACCACCTCCTTCATACAACGGACTATCGCTTCCGAGAAACCCGATCTCATCGTCTTCTCCGGTACTACACACACAAATGAACTTTGTTTTTTCAATATCATAATTCTAGTGTGTTTTCGTATCTTCAATGTACTTTTATAACATAATTCTAGTTCTATCAGTGTTATTTTAATTTATCCATGCACTGTTGAAATTTTTTTTCTTATGATTAATGAGTATATATGGTATATACATATTGTATTATTTAATATATCATTTGTTGTCTCTCTTAACGCAGGAGACAACGTAAATGGAATGTGCGAGTCAGGTGACGCGGCAAAAACAATGAACATGGCATTTGCTCCGGCGATCGAAGCGAAGATCCCATGGGTGGCCATTCTTGGGAATCATGACCAAGAATCAGACATGACAAGAGAAACAATGATGAAGCACATCGTGAAAATGCCTTACACGTTGTCTGAAGTAAACCCTTTCGGTTCTGGTATATTCCCCATTGACGGTTTTGGGAACTACAATCTACAAATCGAGGGTCCTTTTGGGTCGCCTCTCTTCTTTAAATCCCTTCTCAATGTTTATATGCTTGATGGTGGAGATTACGTCAAACTCGATGGGTTTGCTTTTAATTATGATTGGGTTAAGTCCTCTCAAGTGAATTGGTATGAACACGCCTCTAAATGGCAAGAGGTATGTCACAAAATATTGTTTATTTGAGAAAAAATGTTATTGCCTAATACATAAAAATTATAATTATTTTGTTTTTAATAGATGGAATACAAGAGGTGGCCTTTTCCACAAAATAGTACGGCACCGGGGTTGGTTTACGTCCACATTCCAGTACCCGAATTCAAACAATTCAGCGAACCGAGGCAGATGACTGGAGTGAGACAAGAGCAGACATGTTCTGCACCTATCAACTCTGGTTTATTCACCAAACTTGTCGAAAGAGGTGAGGTCAAAGGTGTTTTCAGCGGTCACGACCACGTTAACGACTTCTGTGCCACACTTAATGGAGTCAACCTTTGTTACGCTGGTGGTTCCGGGTACCAACAAATATCATGACTTAATTTGACTCAAAAGCTTTCTAACCATTCTTGTAAACCCTATTTTTTATTAATTTATGTGACACACGTTAGGTATCATGGGTACGGAAAGACTGGATGGGCAAGGAGAGTCAGAGTAGTTGAAGCTCAGCTTGAGAAGACTAAGTATGGACGTTGGGGAGCCGTCGATAAAATTACAACGTGGAAACGACTCGATGATAAGAATCATTCTTTGATTGATACTCAACTTCTTTGGTCCAAGAACACAAGTACGTAATATCATTTTATTAAACTAGTCGACTTTAGACTACTAAGAATTTGTTCTCTGATCTTAATTTTGATGTTTTGTTTTATTGCAGCTCTTGACGCAAATTATAGGTTTAAATGCAATAAGATAAAACAGCACTGATCATTGATTAAGCGGAGGAGTTCTTTTAGATTTATAGGTTGCTCTAGTTTTATCAATGTTATTTCATTTTATCCATGCATAGTTAATGTTTTTCTTCAATTCTTTTCTAAACAGAACCTAAACTAACAGTTATGATTAGTGATCATAATTATTGATTCATGTATATTATGTATATATATATATCATTTGGTTGTTCCCTTAACGCAGGAGACAACGTATATGGAATGTGCGAGTCAGGTGACGTGGCAAAATCAATGGACATGGCATTTGCTCCGGCCATCGAAGCAAGGATTCCATGGGTGGCCATTCTTGGGAATCACGACCAAGAATCAGACATGACAAGAGAAACATTGATGAAATACATCGTGAAAATGCCTTACACGTTGTCTGAAGTTAACCCTTTTGGTTCTTGGCTATATCCCATCGACGGCTTCGGGAACTACAATCTACAAATCGAGGGCCCTTTTGGGTCGCCTCTCTTCTTTAAATCCCTTCTCAATCTTTATATGCTTGATGGTGGAGATTACGTCAAACTTGATGGGTTTGCTTTTAATTATGATTGGGTTAAGTCCTCTCAAGTGAACTGGTATGAGCACGCTTCTAAATGGCAAGAGGTAATCCACAAAATGTATTTCTTATTGGGGATATATATGTGATATTTTGAGATTTTTTTTTTTGAACAAAATTAAATGCTATTTCTTATGTGTAAAGTTTATAGTTTTATTACTTTAGCTGATGGAGTTTGCAAATTTGTAACAGATGGAATACAAGAAATGGCCATTTCCACAGAATAGTACGGCTCCAGGGTTGGTATACCTCCACATTCCAGTACCTGAATTCAAACAGTTCAGCACACCGTCATATGGAGTGATTGGAGTGAGACAAGAGCAGACATGTTCTGCACCTATCAACTCTGGTTTATTCACCAAACTTGTCGAAAGAGGTGAGGTCAAAGGTGTTTTCAGCGGTCACGACCACGTTAACGACTTCTGTGCCACACTTAATGGAGTCAACCTTTGTTACGCTGGTGGTTCCGGGTACCAACAAATATCATGACTTAATTTGACTCAAAAGCTTTCTAACCATTCTTGTAAACCCTATTTTTTATTAATTTATGTGACACACGTTAGGTATCATGGGTACGGAAAGACTGGATGGGCAAGGAGAGTCAGAGTAGTTGAAGCTCAGCTTGAGAAGACTAAGTATGGACGTTGGGGAGCCGTCGATAAAATTACAACGTGGAAACGACTCGATGATAAGAATCATTCTTTGATTGATACTCAACTTCTTTGGTCCAAGAACACAAGTACGTAATATCATTTTATTAAACTAGTCGACTTTAGACTACTAAGAATTTGTTCTCTGATCTTAATTTTGATGTTTTGTTTTATTGCAGCTCTTGACGCAAATTATAGGTTTAAATGCAATAAGATAAAACAGCACTGATCATTGATTAAGCGGAGGAGTTCTTTTAGATTTATAGGTTGCTCTGGTTTTATTATTTTATTTTTGTAATCACTCTTTAGTTTATACGAGTTTACAAATATTCCGCCAAAAGTAGAAATAAACAGAAGACACTAATCATAGCAGTTGATCAAAGTGGGCCCATACACGCCACACAGAACCCAGCCCAAAAGCCCAAAGAGATTCTCAAATTTATATAAATCGCACTCTCCTCCCCTCCTGATCATCATCGTCAACAACGTCCTCCAAACATCGAATAAGAAAATGAATCGGAACTTAAGAAACGCCATCATCGCATTCCTTGCTCCACTCCCTTCCATCGTCTTCTACCTTTCCTTTCTCCGTAGCTACTCTTCAACCTCCGATCCAGAGCTCTCCTACATTCACTCATGGTGTTCGAATCACCCGCTTCTACTCGCGAACCTTCTCTTCTTCTTCAACGTCAATTTCCTCTTCTGGGTCATCGGTTTACTCCAATCTAGCCACTGGGTACTCATCAATTTCCCCCAAAAACAATACCCATTTCTCAAAGTTTTGAAATTTGATCACTTTCTAAAAATGTAATTTTTGCAGATGATCGATGTGTATTGGACTGTGATACCAGTAATGCTGGTTCACTACTTCGCGTCGCATCCGTTGGGACAGTACAATAGGTGGAGATCCATGATCGTCGTGATCCTGACATGGGTTTGGAGTGTTCGGTTGACTCATAACTACTTCCGGCGGGAAAATTGGGAGTGGGGCGCTAGAGAAGACTGGAGGTTCAACGACTTAAGGAAACAGTACGGGAAACACTGGTGGTGGCTCTCTTTCTTCTCCGTCTACGTTTCTCAGCAGGTAAGCGCAGTTTATCCACCAACTGTTCGATGATTTGCCTCAACGAGCTTTAGAGAAGAGTAGATTCTTTCTAGCTATAGGCTTTAACTATTGTAACTTATGCTTTTTTGTGAAATTTGTTCAGATCTTCCTCTTTGGGATATGTCTACCTTTATACACCATCCACGCCGTTGATGCGCCACTAAACATCTGGGACTTTATTTCCTCGGCCATCTGTTTGACTGGCATTGTCATGGCTTACTTCGCCGACACGCAGCTCCACGAGTTTGTAACCAGAAACCAGAAGCTGAAGGAGCAAGGGAAGTCCAAAATCCCCAATCTCGACACGGGTTTGTGGTATTACTCAAGGCATCCTAATTACTTGGGTGAACAGCTGTGGTGGTGGGGGTTGGTCGTGTTTGCTTGGAACCTTGGTCAAGGATGGACTCTGATAGGTGCGCTTGTCAATACTCTATGCTTAGTCTATGTAACAATCCTTGTAGAGCGTCGGATGGTGAAACAAGAATACAGAGCTGAAGCTTATAGAGCGTATCAGAAGACAACTTCGGTGTGGATTCCATGGTTCAAGAAGTCTCAGGTTGGTGCTGCCAGTAAAGATAAGAACACTTGAATATTATTATTGGCATGAATAGTTTGTTTCAGTGGGGTCTCTACCAATCCTTCAATTGTGTATTATTGGCATTGTTTTTTTTCTGTCTTCGTCGTGTCTTTGTGTTGCTTTGTTTTGTCTATGAAAATTTGTATTAAAATGGTTTTGGAGATGGGTCTAAATAGTGTTATTTATATATGGATTAATTTATTTACCTTGAATTTTTTTTCTTTGATAAATAAGTAAATAATATTTACGATTCTGTTTGTAACCGATAATGATAGTCTAGTTGTTTTTCGTTATATATCTTCAGCAAAACTAAAACTAAAAAGCATATGCCAATAATGATATTCTAGTTGTTTCTCATTATATATTTTCAGCAAAATTAAAATTAAAAGCATATGCCAATAATGATATTCTAGTTGTTTCTCATTATATATTTTCAGCAAAATTAAAATTAAAAGCATATGCCAATAATGATATTCTAGTTGTTTCTCATTATATATTTTCAGCAAAATTAAAATTAAAAGCATATGCCAATAATGATATTCTAGTTGTTTCTCATTATATATTTTCAGCAAAATTAAAATTAAAAGCATATGCCAATAATGATATTCTAGTTGTTTCTCATTATATATTTTCAGCAAAATTAAAATTAAAAGCATATGCCAATAATGATATTCTAGTTGTTTCTCATTATATATTTTCAGCAAAATTAAAATTAAAAGCATATGCCAATAATGATATTCTAGTTGTTTCTCATTATATATTTTCAGCAAAATTAAAATTAAAAGCATATGCCAATAATGATATTCTAGTTGTTTCTCATTATATATTTTCAGCAAAACTAAAACTAAAAAGCATATGCCAATAATGATATTCTAGTTGTTTCTCATTATATATTTTCAGCAAAATTAAAATTAAAAAGCATATGCCAAATCAGTTGGCTATTGATAAACTTTGACCTTAGAATATACCTCAGGAATATTTTATCAAATCTTCATAGAAAATCAATTCAATGCTCTATAAAAACAGAGTCGAATGTGATTATTAACTTCTCAAGTTCATATTCACCAAACAAAAACAAACACACGCAATGGAGAAAACACTAGCCTTATTCTATGTGCTATGTATTTCTTTGATCTGCCTAAGTCTCTCGGTTTCACCGGTAGACGCCTACGGTAGAAGGCAACTTCGGTTTAATTCCAATGGCCGGTTTAAAATTCTGCAAGTGTCAGATATGCACTACGGTTTTGGCAAAGAGTCGCAATGCTCAAACGTAACACCGGAAGAACTGCCTTACTGCTCTGATCTCAACACCACCTCCTTCATACAACGGACTATCGCTTCCGAGAAACCCGATCTCATCGTCTTCTCCGGTACATATTCATACAACCCAGAGAAACTATGTTTTTTGTTTCACAAAACACTCTCTCGCAGTCTCGTGCATAGTGTAAAACTGTATATTCGCATTTTCATTGTAGATTTATAACATAATTCTAGTTTTATCAATGTTATTTCATTTTATCCATGCATAGTTAATGTTTTTTCTTCAATTCTTTTCTAAACAGAACCTAAACTAACAGTTATGATTAGTGATCATAATTATTGATTCATGTATATTATGTATATATATATATCATTTGGTTGTTCCCTTAACGCAGGAGACAACGTATATGGAATGTGCGAGTCAGGTGACGTGGCAAAATCAATGGACATGGCATTTGCTCCGGCCATCGAAGCAAGGATTCCATGGGTGGCCATTCTTGGGAATCACGACCAAGAATCAGACATGACAAGAGAAACATTGATGAAATACATCGTGAAAATGCCTTACACGTTGTCTGAAGTTAACCCTTTTGGTTCTTGGCTATATCCCATCGACGGCTTCGGGAACTACAATCTACAAATCGAGGGCCCTTTTGGGTCGCCTCTCTTCTTTAAATCCCTTCTCAATCTTTATATGCTTGATGGTGGAGATTACGTCAAACTTGATGGGTTTGCTTTTAATTATGATTGGGTTAAGTCCTCTCAAGTGAACTGGTATGAGCACGCTTCTAAATGGCAAGAGGTAATCCACAAAATGTATTTCTTATTGGGGATATATATGTGATATTTTGAGATTTTTTTTTTTGAACAAAATTAAATGCTATTTCTTATGTGTAAAGTTTATAGTTTTATTACTTTAGCTGATGGAGTTTGCAAATTTGTAACAGATGGAATACAAGAAATGGCCATTTCCACAGAATAGTACGGCTCCAGGGTTGGTATACCTCCACATTCCAGTACCTGAATTCAAACAGTTCAGCACACCGTCATATGGAGTGATTGGAGTGAGACAAGAACAGACGTGTTCTCCACCTATCAACTCAGGTTTATTCACCAAACTTGTCGAAAGAGGTGAGGTCAAAGGTGTTTTCAGCGGTCACGATCACGTTAACGACTTCTGTGCCACACTTAATGGAGTCAACCTTTGTTACGCTGGTGGTGCCGGGTACAAACAAATATCATGACTTAATTTGATTCAAAAGCTGTCTAACCATTCTTGTAAACCTTATTTTTATTAATTAATCTGACTTTAGGTATCATGGGTACGGAAAGACTGGATGGGCAAGGAGAGTAAGAGTAGTTGAAGCTCAACTTGAGAAGACTAAGTATGGAAGTTGGGGAACCGTTGATAAAATTACAACTTGGAAACGACTCGATGATAAGAATCATTCTTTGATCGATACTCAAGATCTTTGGTCCAAGAAGACAAGTAAGTAATATCATTTTATTAAACTATTCGACTTTAGACTACTAAGAATTCGAGTTGGTTCTCTGATCTTAATTGTACGTTTTTGTTTTATTGCAGCTCTTGACAAAAATTACAGGTTTAAATGCAATATGATAAAACAGCACTGATCATTGATTAAGCGGAGGAGTTCTTGTAGGCTTTTAGGTTGCTTTGGTTTTTATTATTTTATTTTTGTTCATTATTATGATTTTATTTAAAATAAGACAGAAGAAAATTCAGCTTGTAATTTTTTAATTTCTGCTACGTTTTACGTTCAGTTATTCTTAATAGATCATTTGATTTTTATATATAAACACGAGTCAATGTGAACCTCCATGAAGTCAAAATCAGGCTAGAATTTCGATTCACTTTAGCTCTTTTTTTTTGTCGGCCAAAAAAAAACGGCCTGTTGTTTCCTGAGTTGTTCGAGTTCGAGAAGGCCTGATCTCCTCCAACTAGGGTTTCAGTTTTCACATCGTCTCCATATAACTTTTTCTCACGTTTCGAAATAGTCTTCATTCACATCCACTGATCCACCAGTCGAGATTTGATGTTATCTTCACCAATCTCTAACGATTTATATAATCGACCACATCGTATCAAATTGAGATAAACACAGGCAGTAAATGTATATTTACAATTCGCTAAAATGAAAATTAACATTGATGTATTTATGTAGAATATTTCTTTGGACATGTTTTTCAATTTATAATCAATAATTTTTAATATACTATGTGTTGGCAATCATTTTTACTAAAAAAAAGATTAGCAAACTCTTATAGATTAAATTTAGAGTTGATAATCATTATAATTCGAATTACTAAAACATGTGTTTAGTGATGATGTATTGATAGCACGACTTAGACGTACATATACAATGACATATGCATCTTTGAAACGTCACCAAGTAATTTCCAGACCTTCAACGTGGATTTAGTTAGCTACACTATATAAACCTTAAATTTACCGTTTGAGATATAGAGTAGCGAATGTATATATGCGTTTATAACAAAACCATATGTCATAATTAATTAACAGGGATATAAAACTAGCTGTATATTACTATATGATCAGATATGATATAGTCGTCATCACATACCATTGAATGAGTATAAATATAACATACATTAACATTAAGTATCTTTCTGCAATGATATCTCTAGATGAAGAAGACATTGCAGCTTCCAGACCAAGAGACGAAAATAGAGACCCAAAATACAATACATATATACCTGACAACAATTTCATAATTTTCATAGCCTTTAGCTTTTGTGATATTTTAATTACTGCATCAGAAAAGATATGTGAAAACAGATCATACTTTTTCAATCGCCCCAAGATGAAAAAGAAAGAAGCAAAACTCTTCTCTCTTCTCGTTTTGCTAACTCAGACATCACACAATTATATATAGAAGTACAATTTTTAATTATTGTTTTGTCACTGCGCCCATCTCCTGTAAGTCTACCTGCCTAACTAATATCCAGCAATAGAATCAGAGAAATGCAGAAGCAGCAGCCATGTTTACTAACCAAACATAGAAACCATAACCATGAATTAATTGCAGGGACAATAATTGAACGATGCTTATATACCTGCAAAAATGCAGCAACGTAATCTATACAGACAATTCACTTTCTAAAATAGCCTATCAAACTCTGAAACTTTTCTGACCCCAGAGACACACTACAAGAGAGATATGGTTTTACACTGATCCCAATCCTAGTTCATGTCTCCTCTTACATATCTCACTAATTTGTACCCAATTTTTACTCTATACAGCCTTACATTATTGTTAACTGCATAATCTATTGTATGTTCTGCCAAATGTATATGAATGGATATATAACATCGTGAATGTAGAGGTAGTACTGCATCTTTGTACACAATAAAATTTGTTGAAGAACAACTTAACAAAATACTAATCAAGTCCATATAACTTATCTATGGACAAACATATCATTTCTCGATAAAATGTATATGAAATCAATGCATTTATATATCTTGTTATATATATATTTATGTTTGTTTTTTTTAAATAGCATCTAAATTAATCTCATCATTATTATTGTTGATCCAGATCAAAAGGCAATGAAGACTTTCCTTTCTTAGAGAAGTGATCATCCTCACTGCTGCTTCCAAGTCTCAGCTGAAACAAAGAGGAGGACGGAGAAGCGCCGCCACGTGGCAAACTCACACCGGAAGATGAAGATTCTTCCTCCATATCTACTCCAAAAAGCCTCAGCCTCTTCCCGGCCGCTGGACTAACTTGAGCTCCTCCGTGCATCATCACCGGCACAGATTCTATCACCACGGGATCAGCCACCACCGCCCTTTGATCAACCAAGTACCCGTAACCAAATTCTCTAGGAATTTGAGGATAAAGGTAACCACTGTGATGATGACGTGGCTGCTGATGATTGTAGAGATTGTAACAAGTTGAAGCAGTTGTTGTCGGAAAACTGTAAAACCTAGGAAACATCATAGATCCAGCAGGAAAGTGAGCAAACGATGTCGGATGGTCAGGGACTTTAGGTCTTCTCCTCCAATCGATAAACAAGCGGCTGTCTCTTCCTGAATCTCCGACACATCTCTGGAAAGAGACAATATCTCCGGCATCTAGCTTTTTGTCTTTAACGAAACGGCTCCAGCCTTTAGTCATGACATAGCTCTGGCTACTGTTCCAGTAAGAGTAACGGAACCTCCACGACTTTCCTGTGAGATCTTCGAAGTTTAGAAGCAAACCTTTCTCGTTTGAGGATGAATCCAAAGGGAAGTATCTCTCTGCGTATTGCTTTGGGATCACGAGCCGGTTTAGTTTCCCGACGTCGCTTGGAGTCACCACTTTGTCGAACATGTGCTCTCTCTCTACTTCTTCTATGGGCTTCTTGGCTTGTTCTTCTTGTTCTTGTTCTTGTTCTTCTTCCTCTTCTCCTTCTCTAGCAAGAGACAAGTTTGTCATCATCATCTTTTGATTTAATGGTATGGTCAAGAATTGGTTTCTGACTTGAATTTGATGATTTCAACAGCCAGCGGATGGGGTGACTTTGGAATTGAGAAATGAGCTGAGAAGCAACAAACCCTAATTTTTGAAGGAGAGGAGGAGAATTAGAGGAGAAAAAAGGTTAAACTAGTGATGTGATTGATCTAATTAAACATAAATAGAAAGTTGGGTTTTGCCTAACTGATCATCACCACGATCTCTCTTTCTCTTATCTATGTCTCACTGTTTTTATGCAATAGATATAGCTCTCAGAAATTTAGATGAAGGAAACAAATCCTGGGATTTATTGTTAAGATTTTTAGAAGAATGAGAGAAAATGAGAGAAAATTTGAATGCTATAATGTTACATGATGTGAATGATGGAGATATGGGCAAAGAGAGAACCAATTTAGAGGGACCCCTTGAATAATCTGGTTCATGTGACCTTATTGTTTCTTTTTCTTTTCTTCTTGCATAGACTATTCTTTTAATCAACTTCTCATACACTAATATTTTTAATTTGCCAAATTTTAAAAGAAATCAGGTTTGTCCAACGAATATATTTTGTACATGGTTGGAATATGAGGAGAAAAAGGAGATGGTAACGTCGAGGGCTAAGAGCATTGACATTGGTGGGATCACAATCAAGTCCCTTAAAAATGTTTATTAGTATTTTGGGTTAAGGGACTTAAGATAAGGACTTTTTATAATGTTGTACTTTATTGGTGGGTCATCTTCTTGTCCCTTAGGTGATTATTTAATTAATTTAAATTTAAATAATTAATTACATATATATAAAAGTTTCAAATAAAACATTTAAAAGAGAAGTTTAACATTGAAATTAAAATCTTAAGAACATTACAAAGTTGAAAATAAAAATACAACATCATAATAAAAAAAAAGACACTAACATTTATTCCAATAAAAATAGAAATTTATAAATTATATGTTATGGGTAAAATGTCCAAATTTAGCCCATTTCTTCCTCTTCTCACCAGCTTTAGGTGCGTTAAGGGAAAGCCATTTCTGTTCAAATCGCAAAGTACACCACGCATGTTCAAGGGTGAACTTGTGCTCTTGATCAGAGAAAAAGATATCATGCGCCTTCTTCAGAAGATCAGTGTCACTCTCACCACTGCTAACCTGTCTCTCTGCTGCGGAGTATGACGCACAGAACTTATTAACCTCATCATTTATTCTATGCCACCTCTTCTTGCATTGCCCGGTTTCTCTCTCACCATCCTCTCTTCCATGAGGACTTGTTGAATAATAATGAGCAACCCTATTCCAGAAGGCCCCAGACTTCTGCTCATTTGCCCTAATAGCATCTTTAGAAGTGTTAAGCCAAGCACTTATCAGCACTTCGTCATCAGCCGGGTTCCATTTGCGTCTTACACCACGGGCCACTGGTGCGTCTTCAGATGGTTGTGAACTGAAAGCTGGGATAGGTTCTGATTCTCCAAAGTTAATACTAGCATGAAAACTTTCATAAGGAAAGTTTTCATGGAAAACGCTACCTTGTTGACTGTGAAGCAGTCCTACATGACTAAAGGTCTGACTATGAACATGATTTGGATCCATAGCAGTAAGAAAACAGAAGAGATATAATGGAGAAAGACGAGTGAGATGATAGAAGTAAGAAAAGATTTGGGATTTAATAGGAAGTAGTGAAGACTACAAAGTACATACTCATAAATGGCTAACTCCGAACAAGATGTGTCTAATCGAAACTTATTACACAACAACAAAAGCTATCTAATTTTCCTAACAACATCATTAATATAATGCGACTTTGTTTCAAACAAACTAGACTAGATTTGGAGTGAAGAGAGAAGAAACCGGTGAAGTGAACCCGACTCGCCCTCGATTTTGGAGTGAAGAGAGAAGAAACCGGTGAAGTGAACCCGACTCGCCCTCGATTTTGGAGTGAAGAGAGAAGAAACCGGTGAAGTGAACCCGACTCGCCCTCGATTTTGGAGTGAAGAGAGAAGAAACCGGTGAAGTGAACCCGACTCGCCCTCGATTTTGGAGTGAACCCGACTCGCCCTCGATTTTGGAGTGAACCCGACTCGCCCTCGATTTTGGAGTGAACCCGACTCGCCCTCGATTTTGGAGTGAAGAGAGAAGAAACCGGTGAAGTGAACCCGACTCGCCCTCGATTTTGGAGTGAACCCGACTCGCCCTCGATTTTGGAGTGAACCCGACTCGCCCTCGATTTTGGAGTGAACCCGACTCGCCCTCGATTTTGGAGTGAAGAGAGAAGAAACCGGTGAAGTGAACCCGACTCGCCCTCGATTTTGGAGTGAAGAGAGAAGAAACCGGTGAAGTGAACCCGACTCGCCCTCGATTTTGGAGTGAACCCGACTCGCCCTCGATTTTGGAGTGAACCCGACTCGCCCTCGATTTTGGAGTGAACCCGACTCGCCCTCGATTTTGGAGTGAACCCGACTCGCCCTCGATTTTGGAGTGAACCCGACTCGCCCTCGATTTTGGAGTGAACCCGACTCGCCCTCGATTTTGGAGTGAACCCGACTCGCCCTCGATTTTGGAGTGAAGAGAGAAGAAACCGGTGAAGTGAACCCGACTCGCCCTCGATTTTGGAGTGAACCCGACTCGCCCTCGATTTTGGAGTGAACCCGACTCGCCCTCGATTTTGGAGTGAACCCGACTCGCCCTCGATTTTGGAGTGAACCCGACTCGCCCTCGATTTTGGAGTGAACCCGACTCGCCCTCGATTTTGGAGTGAACCCGACTCGCCCTCGATTTTGGAGTGAACCCGACTCGCCCTCGATTTTGGAGTGAAGAGAGAAGAAACCGGTGAAGTGAACCCGACTCGCCCTCGATTTTGGAGTGAACCCGACTCGCCCTCGATTTTGGAGTGAACCCGACTCGCCCTCGATTTTGGAGTGAACCCGACTCGCCCTCGATTTTGGAGTGAACCCGACTCGCCCTCGATTTTGGAGTGAACCCGACTCGCCCTCGATTTTGGAGTGAACCCGACTCGCCCTCGATTTTGGAGTGAACCCGACTCGCCCTCGATTTTGGAGTGAAGAGAGAAGAAACCGGTGAAGTGAACCCGACTCGCCCTCGATTTTGGAGTGAACCCGACTCGCCCTCGATTTTGGAGTGAAGAGAGAAGAAACCGGTGAAGTGAACCCGACTCGCCCTCGATTTTGGAGTGAAGAGAGAAGAAACCGGTGAAGTGAACCCGACTCGCCCTCGATTTTGGAGTGAACCCGACTCGCCCTCGATTTTGGAGTGAACCCGACTCGCCCTCGATTTTGGAGTGAACCCGACTCGCCCTCGATTTTGGAGTGAAGAGAGAAGAAACCGGTGAAGTGAACCCGACTCGCCCTCGATTTTGGAGTGAACCCGACTCGCCCTCGATTTTGGAGTGAACCCGACTCGCCCTCGATTTTGGAGTGAACCCGACTCGCCCTCGATTTTGGAGTGAACCCGACTCGCCCTCGATTTTGGAGTGAACCCGACTCGCCCTCGATTTTGGAGTGAAGAGAGAAGAAACCGGTGAAGTGAACCCGACTCGCCCTCGATTTTGGAGTGAAGAGAGAAGAAACCGGTGAAGTGAACCCGACTCGCCCTCGATTTTGGAGTGAACCCGACTCGCCCTCGATTTTGGAGTGAAGAGAGAAGAAACCGGTGAAGTGAACCCGACTCGCCCTCGATTTTGGAGTGAAGAGAGAAGAAACCGGTGAAGTGAACCCGACTCGCCCTCGATTTTGGAGTGAAGAGAGAAGAAACCGGTGAAGTGAACCCGACTCGCCCTCGATTTTGGAGTGAACCCGACTCGCCCTCGATTTTGGAGTGAAGAGAGAAGAAACCGGTGAAGTGAACCCGACTCGCCCTCGATTTTGGAGTGAACCCGACTCGCCCTCGATTTTGGAGTGAAGAGAGAAGAAACCGGTGAAGTGAACCCGACTCGCCCTCGATTTTGGAGTGAAGAGAGAAGAAACCGGTGAAGTGAACCCGACTCGCCCTCGATTTTGGAGTGAACCCGACTCGCCCTCGATTTTGGAGTGAACCCGACTCGCCCTCGATTTTGGAGTGAAGAGAGAAGAAACCGGTGAAGTGAACCCGACTCGCCCTCGATTTTGGAGTGAAGAGAGAAGAAACCGGTGAAGTGAACCCGACTCGTCCTCGATTTTGGAGTGAACCCGACTCGTCCTCGATTTTGGAGTGAAGAGAGAAGAAGCCGGTCCAGTGAAGACAGAAGACGGAGGTGGAGTGAAAATATCTCGTCCTCGGGTTGAATTGAACGGATCGATTTTTGCTTCCAGGAGATCACGAGGTCGTCGCCATCGAGCTTAATTTTTTTGATCTCGTTTCAGATTGCGAAAGTCCCGAAACCACCGAGCAAATCGTCGATTCCATCGTCCACTCCCGTCATGCCACGTCTCCTAAAGGACGAGGCCGAAAATCCCTTAGATTAGGCCCGTCCCACTTCTTTTAATTTCGTTTCCATTTATTTTCGACCCAATAAATCGAACGGGACGGGCCTAATGGACCCCGATACAGATGCTCTAAGGAGGAAAATTTTGCTTTTTCTTCTGAATAATCATATTTTTTTTATAAAAAAAATTAATAATAAAAAAAATCTAGCATTATAAATGCTAAGCATCGAATGGAGAACTTTTTTTATGGGTTTGCTGCGCCTTTTGTTTTCACAAAGACAAGATTAGCATGTTCTTTTAGCCGTGGTCTTTACTGCTGACATTTTGTTATGGCTCCTCTTCTTGGTGTATTCATTTATGCATAACCTAATCAGTGTATGTGTGTGTTAGTGTTACATGTTTTATTACTACCATTTGCAACACTTGCTGTATACTTTCCCCCACTTGTAAGAGATTCTTTTTATAATAATCACACATTTATACTATCTTTTACCTGTCTTTTTTTTTGTAAACTATCTTTTACCTGTCTTTTTAAGCTCAAATAGATATACTGTCCCGCACATATATCCTGCGCATATTCGTGAACATTAAAATAATTCAATGATATGAATATCAATTACAACGAACTATATCAATTATTATTTTTATCAAATATAATTTATATTTTATTATTGTAATATATTTTCTTTGTATACCCCTTGTTATTTATATAAAACATAAAAATATTCAAAATATTACAAAGGTAGTTTACAAAAAAAAAAAAAAAAAATATTACAAAGGTAAGAAGTCTATCGTATTTGTGGGTATAGTATGACTGTGTGAGACTGAAATCTTGTTTTGAGTTCGAGCAAAAGATTAGAGAACCTAACTAATGAGCTATGACAGACATGCACTAAATCCTAAAATAGTTATGTAATTAATTTTTGCCTAAGCAATATTTAAGAATTCTTAAAATTGGCATGGACATGTATTATCTAGCTATTTAAAGTCAAATAATTTCTTTATGATATAAAATTATTTCAATAAGTCACTTTGCATTTCTGGATTGAGAACATATTATTTATTCTGTTGTGTCTTTTCAAAGTTATGAGATTAATTAAAAGTATCTATCAAGTATCAGTCGCCTCTTATTATATATGTTTGGTTTGGCCGATTACTTTTTCAAAAGAACAGGCCTGGTCAGTTTAAAAATCGGATAAACAAGCTTAATCACGTTGACAATTTTATTTTGATAGAAAGAAAGTTCGATTTTAAAAATAAAACAGTGTATATATACATCTAAAATTCTTCAACTTTCAAAATTAATTTACATAGTAGTGACTTTATTTGTTTTCTTGATTTGAAATAGTAATTGCTTTCCTTTATAAAATTGTAGGATGCTTAACAAAAAATATAAAATATTGGCAGAATTAGAAATAAAATCAAAAAGTAAACTATACATATATTAATTGATGAAAAAACTATGAATATATGATTTAATGTTTTATTTTTTTAGAATTTAGAATTTCTTTTAAGATAAATAAAACCAGATTTTTAAAAAATCATGATGATCATCCAGGGAAGAGAGAAACAACAAAACATATGAACCTCTTTAGTCAATCAAAAACTAATAAAATAGACTTGGTATCATATTGTTCTCGGACCGGCCAAAGAATCTTAGAGTTTATGGCTCAAGATATATAACTTTCACATTAAACGATAATATATACATTTGTTTGTTCCAGCGCATCGTGCTAACATCTTGTAACGACGCTTTTGTTTTATCCATGTAACACTGAGTATAGTAACATTACATATGTTACTCTAGAACATGATACGTGTCAACAGACCCTTACAGGTCCTTAATAATTAGAATTATATTGATTGTTTTCGTATGGTTAATCTTATATATAAGGTTCTTACTTCTTAGTGCACCTCTAGTGGTGGAACTACCTACATCAGGTTCTTGGTGATAAAAATATTAATACTTTGATAATGATTTAGTTTTTTTAAAAAAAATTTGTATTTTGTACAAAAGGTTAATCAATTAAAAATAACATCTATACTTAAGAGTTTCTAAATAGGTTTTCCAAAGTTCTCACGCGAGAAAATATTATGACACTCTTTCTTGTTTTTTTTCTTCTGTTTTTTGAATTTCTTTATCAATTAAAAACCCATCTAGAACTTACCGATAGAGTTGGCCTTACGTACGTGGTCCTGACAGAGTAAACACCCTTCATATCCGGTTGTCCAATTTCGGTTAACACTTAACAGTAATCAACGGTTAGCTGCATACGTTTAAAGTTTAGACTTTATTAAATGGAATTGTAAGTTCTATTTCATGTTAATAGACGCTATTATAGTCGAACACTACTTAAACCACTTTTTATTATCAGTATATCACAGACTTTAATTGACGGTTCTTGACTTTAAAATGGGATCAAAGAATTTGATTATAGGAAAGTTAAAAGAAGTTGAAATTGTAAAGCATGCAGTAGGTAATGGACATTCATAAACGTGGTCCAAAATCTCATCCTTAGTACATAATTGGCTGGACACAAAAGCCTCTAGTCGATACATTGTTTTCTTCTGTTTTATCGTGTTACTGATTAGAATATTAATCAACACTATAGAATTTTTCGCATCTTAATCTAAATTACAATAATGATATACCTAATTGTCTTTGATGATATATATTTTTATACACAAATCAGCAAAAACAAATACGCCTGATCAAATTATTTTTCAAGATTTGCAAAAATGGCGAAGCACAGCGAAAGGCAATACGATTAAATCCTTCTTTATATAAATGAACACAATTCTTTTTGTTCTCCTTTCTGTCAATGAACTTAATATATTACCATCTCTCTATGTCTATTGTTTTTGTAAAGAGATAGAGAGAATAATACAATAAATATCAGGAAATTACGAGGAAACCATAACGTCGTCCTTTTCAAAGCTATGCCCTATTAGCCAAGGGGACCTCTCTATTTCTAGACACCCCACTCTTCAATTCCTATCAACCTTTTTATAACTCTAAACATGAATTGAATCAGATATGCACCAACTTAGTTTTTCGAACTTTAAACTTGTAGAGGGAGACTCAGCTTTTCAAAATGGTTAATGCTTGAAACGGATCATATAGTTGTTATGCTATACTAAATATCAATAGCTCAAAAAATACCAATGAAGTCGTTTGCTAGTCTTTGTTCTGTGGGATTAAACTAGAATTGCTAGTGAACCAGATTAGCTTAAGATAATGATGGAGAGTAGTTATACGTATAGAGATATATATATAAAGCATATGATAATGAAAGAAGGAAAAGATGGGGATTAGGGTTAGGACCACTTTGTAATTATATACCGAAAAATCCAGATCACTCGCACACTTATGAACTCTTTTTCTTGTTTAAACAAATGACCACTCGCCTGGAACACTCTTTCCCCTTAGAGTCTTCCCCTACTTTCAAATGGCAAGTCCAATCTATATACGTTTACCTTCCTTATTTGTAAATGAACTCAAATCCCAAGCAATCCTCTTTTTCATTTAAATAGAAGTTATCTATTAACCCAAAAAATCCTTCTATATCTACCCAACTTTTTATAGCAACATACATAAGTATCCAGTCTATACAATTAGTTTCATACTTTCATGTGTATGATTACATTATTGATCATTACATATGGCTATAAATAGTTTGATCAGTCGCTTGTGGTGACAAGAAAGCGTTGCCTTTAGAAAATTAGGGTTCCCCAATTTTTACTTTTTTTTTGGTCAAAGGGTTTCCTTGTTTTTATAAAGAGTATTATGATAGAAATTAGTTGTATGCATCTTGGACCGACGCTATTTCCGTAGAGTCACTCGTGTTAATTTAAATCGACCATTACGGGTGTGACTGGTGATCATTCTGGAAATTACGGGTCTGACTGGTGACCATTCTAGAAACAAGAGGAATCAATTAGAAAGGAATGTAAATGAATAAAATAGTAGAAATGAAAAGGAACGGATGTTCCTTCTCAAATTTTATAAAAATGATTTTGTTTTTTATTTCTCTACAGAAAAAGAACAAAAAGGAATTAGAAGAAAAAATTATTCCTTGTGAATAGTGATTTTTTTAAAGAATGTTAGGGCATGCATTGTTCCTCGTCGTTTTTTGGTCACCATTCATGCTCTACAAGTAAGATATAAGTACACGAAAAGAAAAATATAAGATGGTCGCCATCGAAGAGGTAGTGGTGAAGTGGAAGGCGGTCCAATTTCTTAAATGAAATTATTTTGGTTAAACATAAAACTATAAATAATGGAGAATCGTTGGTACGATAATGGCAACAACATGCTCCAGTTGTCAATTTGCCCCAGAGTCTACGACTATATCTCTCTCTAGCCGGCCTTCTCTTTAAAAGAAAAGGGTTAAACATAATTAGTCTTCTAAGCATGCATCTTAAAAGTTCATGTGCAAATGAAAATGAAAAAGAATAAATCTATTGTTCTCAACAGTATCATAATATACTGGTTTATGCGAGTATTAAACTTCAAACCCAAATAATACATATAGGGGGACCAACACCAATGTTCACAGAATTGGTTTCATAGACTCTGTTCTTCTGTTCATAGTTTGCTCTACTTCTCTAACATTTCAGTTCGTGATAGTGAAAAAGTTAGATTTTGTTTATATAAATGCAAATATATAAGGTGGGGTAGGTTTGTAGAGAAGGATGGATACAAATGAAATCAACCCGCTCAGGTTGTCTCAACTCTGAAGGCCAAAAACACTATTTATTAAATTTGGATGCTTCTTTCTTTGCCAATTTACAAAAAAAGAAGTAAGAAAAAAACTATATGATTTTACATTATTATGTATTTATTATAAAATTATATTATCAATAAACTTTTGTATATTTATGCATTGACTCCATAGATAATAAAAGTACTCTGCAGTAACTGCGATAGTCAGCTTCCCTGCAGCTCATATATTCACATTATAATCATTCATTCAATTCACTGTCATACCCTTAGATCTTGATGAGCGTATACATATATACACACGTACAAATGTCGGTCCATATTATACAAATTATTTCGTCATTTAGCTGATTAAAAATAAAGTGAGTGAACCCTATATAATATATAGAGTGGTCCCTAATAAAGAAAAAGTGAGGCCCAAAATAAATACGATATGATGATAAATGGAAAAGCCCATTCTCTGTCTATATATGTGCTACCTCATGTTTAGTCGCTTTCTCATTTGGATCCACACAGGCACACACACGATACGTTACTTCGCCAACTAATTAAAAACTGTTTGTGTTCACTGTACTGTTTTGTATACTAGTGTACAGAGAGAGATCTTTCGTTAGGTATTTATTTTCCTCTATGGTTATGATTCTTTGGTATATATTTTACGCTTACGTGTGTCACTGAGTCTTAGTACGTACAATTTTACTTCCGATTCACGTATGTGGTTTTTACTTCGTTTCTAAATACTCGTTTGTTACACTGGTTATTAAAATTTAAAAGAGACAGTTTATTTGGGCCATATGAGCTTATAAAGCCCATTAGTATACAAGTTAACATGAGTTTCAGTAAGCAACAAGGAAAAAAATGAAAAATACAATACATTTGTCTCTGTATGAGTTTCAAATTACAAAATTCAGCAAAATTGCAACATTACAAGAAAAATAACAATTATTAAAACAATATTCTGCTGCGAAGAATCATCTCTTTCGCAGTATGGGAATATAAATATGTTGTTGTAAGTTCATCTCCTCAAGCTATGGAGAATATACTCCGCGTATAGGTCCCTGTTTATGTAATTGAACGATTGATAAAATTCGTTACTCTAATCATTTGATAAAAGTTTGGGAGTTTAATGCTTAATGAAAGCTTACATGGAGTACTGGATTGCTTCATGTGCCTTCTCCGATGGCAAGAAATCGTTTACAGCCACCTCCTTGTGCTCGTTCTTCTTGTCTACAAACCATAACACGATGCATGAAACTTTAGGTATCGATTTTTGGTTACAATTTGATTAATAACTAAATAAAGAAAAAGGGTGTTACAGTCTTCGAAGAAACGGCGGATCTCTGAGAGACGGTGAGGAGCGAGTTGTTTGATGTCGGTGAAATGTTTGTACTCTGGATCATCAGCACACACGGCAATGATCTTGTCGTCCATCTCTCCCTGTAATAATATATACTAATTTAGTGGAGAAGTTTCTAAAATAGGAAATAAATCTCGTTATAAGAAAACAATATATGAAAATGAATCTTGTTAAATAAAAATGTGTGCATGTTTCATTGAACAGGAGGGAACCTGATCAATCATGGGCATTAATCCAATGGCTCTAGCACGGAGAAAACATCCTGGAAGCACTGGTTCCTACGTACACAAGCTAAAAGAGGTTAAAAACTATGTTTGGGAAATGGATGATACACTAATTTCTCTGGTGATTTTTGATGGTTGTGTACCTGCATGAGGACAAGAACATCAAGAGGATCGTTGTCTTCACACAATGTCCTTGGGATGAATCCATAGTTGTGAGGATAAACAACCGATGAGTACAAGATCCGGTCAACCTGAGATCGAATTGGATGTCATCAATCATAATTCTTGGTGTGCATGCGGTTATTAACCGAACCGAAATGTTCGGTTTTTGGTTCAGTTCGGTAATGAGGTTTGGCTCAGTTCGGCGAGTTAACCGAACTAACCAAAAACCGAATAAGGTTTGGTTTTTGGTTCAATTCGGCGAGTTTTCGGCCAAACCGAACTAACCAAATTCTGAACTAACAGACTCGGAAAACCCGAACTAAACGAACAGCATGCCTGATTTTTGGTTAGAAAAGAAGATCACAGTCTAGGGATCATTTCATTACACTTACCTTGATAAGACCGGTCTTTTTGTCAAGTTCATATTTCACTTTGCTTCCCTTCGTGATCTCAACCACCTGACCGGTGAAACTCTTGTTAAAAAGACTAATATAGAAATGTAATAAAATGTTTTACTAAGAGACATACCACATTGAAGACCAATGGAGCCTCAGGACCTGAAAGCAAGAGAAGTCACAAATTGTGTTGAGAATTCATGAAAAATAATAATCAGATATGATTATAAGGGTTGTTGAAGGTACCGATCTCAAGGTCGTGCCATGGATGTGCAGCTACAGATCTCTTGGACAGGGTTGAGAGAATCCTCTCGTTGAGTTTTGGAGCAGGACGAGGAGACTCATTTGATTCCATCGTTTCTTCATATGTTTCTTCACTCATCTGTTGATCATCATGTCTTACATGTTGAGATCTAATGAATCAAGAAACAATAAGAGATTAATATATACGTTACCTTTCTTCTCTCGTTTACAAGGGACAATAAAACAAATGTAACTTCTGAAAAACAAAGCTAACGTTTATGCATATATATACACGAGAAAACAGAGGTTAATAATAGGATAAGGACTTGGTCAACATCATTTATTGATACCAGAGATATTCTTTCTCAGCCTTTCGATTCCTTCTTGCTTCTTTTGCTCCGCACGTTGTTGTAATCGTGACAACCAATCGCAGTCACGTTTTATTATTCCAGAGCACGATCCCGTACTTAAATAAAACGTTTCTTTACTCTCACGCAAAGCGTTTTAAACTACATACATTCAAAACCAAGAAAAAAAAAACTTTTAACTTCCTCTGTTTTTTCAAGTCTTAGGACACTCTTCACCAACATACTCAACTTCTCTGCTGAAGTTTATGTAACGCCCCGACCAACCACAACAAATGAGCCCCCCACCGTCCCACGCTTACTCACTCGGGCCCGTGGGCCTTAAAGCATGATTAATGGGGGTTATTAGGGTGGAGTTCTCAGCGGAATATAAAAACTTAAGAGCCGGTTCTTAGAACATCATTATCGGTGAAACCCTTTTTGGGTTTCTAATTTTTTTTTTTTTTTTTTTTTTGGTTTCGGCTGATTTAAAAAAAAAAAATTAAAAAATTAAAAAATAAACCAATCGCGGGCTGCCACGTGTCGGTGGGGCCCGCGAACAGTTGACAAAACCCACCACGATCGTTTCTTCATTCAGACTTTTTGCAACCGGTTTTCCACTTTTGTGGGACCCAAAATCTTTAAAAACTCCCTTTGGAACCTGCAATAATGGTGCTCTTACATTTTTTAGTTAAAAATTAAGAGACGGGTTCTTATTTTCCGTTAAGAACAACACCCTAAGAACCCTCCAATTAATCATGCTCTTATAGGCTCAATCGACTTGTTTAAAAAATGTTTCCTTAATCTCAAGCAAAGCGTTTTAAACTTGTATACATTCAAAACCAAGAAAAAAATTAACTTCCTCTGTTTTTCAAGTCTTAAGGCCACTCTTCACCAATATACTTAACTTCTCAGCTAAAGTTTACATCTTTCAATGCAAGTGTTTTTTGAAGGAGGTAGAAATTAAACAGTTTATGATTTGTTTGATAATACAGAGTCAAACGTTACAAGAAGACTATGGACAAAATACAAATGCCTCAAAGACAGAAGAAGATTGTATCAGTGAGATCTTGAAACTTGAATGAAAACAGAGAAACAACAGATGTAATAATAAGAGTTACAACTTTTTTCATGTTGAAGTTTGAGTTTCCAACCTAATCCGCTTAGGATCTTTCTGTTCAACACTGATGATAGGATTGGTGTTGTTGATGACTCTACTTTCTTTAGCTTCCATTGAACATCTTTTGTAAGGCTTGAAACCTGTCCTTCCTCTACTTAGCTGCTGCTTTGAAGCACCCAAAAACGCTATGTTTCTGTTCTCTTCTTGATCATCAGCTGTGGAGTTAAGATCAAGCTCCATTGGATAACTTTGTTGTTGACCCTCCTCTCTCTGATATGTAAAACTTTGTGGCAAAACTTCTCTTGCAAAGAGAGCTCTAAAAGCAATTCGTCCCTGAAAAAAATACAAAATATTTTGGTGAATAAACGATTTTAAATAAAAGGAAGTTTTGAATCTTTTTTCGTTTTAAGTACCTCATCTGAAACAGACTTCCATGGATCAGCTAAGATAGAGCTACTGATTCTACTGCGTCGCATTAGATTCTGAAGTTTGTGGGTTGTTAGTAGTGTCCCCATCCACTTCTTTCACTTCCTCATTGGTGGTGCCACCATTCTCTTGCCTCTCCACCAAAGCATCAGCTTCAACATCATCACTGCTCGAAGGAGTGTTTGAGCCACAAGAAGACCTGTCAACTTGTTTCCTATCTCTAGCTCCATCTGATCCCTTTGCATCAGTCTCAGTCGCTGCACAAGTATGATGATGACAATCTGGTTGACTCCCATTTTTAGTCTCCTCTGATTCCAACGAAGACCGAGCCTTTGAAGCCTCGGAGTGTTCTTGATCCATTGTTTTTGTGAGGGCGTTTACTTCATAAGTAGTTGGAGGGTTGCCTGAACTAAAAGGAGGAGCGCAGAGTGGGAGCATCCCATTGGCGGCCCACCAAGCACTTGCAGCTGCAACGGTGGCTGCAGCCATGGCAGCCAAGTTCCCTTGTGGGCCGCCACCAAACGTTGAGGCAAAAGATGCAGCTGTATAGAGAGCTGGTGTTTGTAAAAGGGTCGACATGATATGTTCAGGAAAGGACTGATGACTATTCTCGTCTGGCTGTGAAGGAGGAGCATGTGACAGAGAGGTTGTACCCAATGGAACTAGCAGAGGGATATGCGTTGGATAAGTGTGAGGTCCTCCTGCCTCTATATTCAAATCACTGTAGTTTGACTCCTTGTTATTCCCCTGTTCCTTCCCTCCCATATAGTTTCATGAAAAGTACATTTAAAACCTCAAATAGCAATTGTAAGATTGTTTCTAACCTGTTCCCGTGAAGGTAAGAACTCTAGAAAAGTGCTTGCGTTTGATGCAGCAGAGAGGTGTTGATGAGTGAGACAGTCTGAGCAGTTGTCTTCCTGCAGATCTTCATTGGTCGTCTGAAAAACAAAGCATACAATCTGTATCAATTACATTGACATACTACAACAAGATGTCTTTGATTGACCAGTAAGTTCACCTCAGGAAGAGAAGCTTTTGCTGATCCAAGGGACTCTTTTGCATCGTTCAGACCCGTTTTAGAGATGGGGAGAGATCCAGTTCCGGTCTTTCTAGGATAAGGATTGTTTGGTTTACGTTTAGGGCGTGGAGGAGGGATAGCTATGTCTAGCGCTTGAGCCACTGGTACACCTTTAGCTTCAGCCTCTTTCTCTACCTGAGAGATGAGAAATTAGTCTTGTTACCCTCTAGATAAGCAAAAAAAAATCTATTGGGATCTAATGAAACTAGTAAGAACTTAAAATGAAAATTAAAATTGTTAACTCTATGGCTTATCACAAAGAACAATAAACATATC